>JAOTNS010000022.1:0-73500 GCA_028476615.1 Culter alburnus
CGGCAGTTGACAAATCAGGTGCCTCCAATCTCGTTGCAAAAAACAAAACAAAATGGAAAACACTTAAGGAATCGACTCCATCGATTCCAAAAGAATCGAACAGCACTAGTGATAGGATCCATTTTAAGGAGGAGCTGGTTCTCCTGTTTATTCCTGAAGACGACATTTACTGTTTAAGTATTTGTTGTTTTAGATGTTTCTGTTAAGTAGCCTAATTATTTATTTTGTTTATCTATTTATACTACTACTTATCCGTTTTATTTATCCCCTGTTAGGTTATATGTTCAATAAAAAAAAGGGGGGGGGGGGGGAGGAGAGCTGGGTTTTTTTTTTTTTTTTAGCGGAACTCATTGGTCTGGAATTGAAACCGAAAGCAGACTCGTGTCAGACTAAAAAGACGCCATTTCGGAAGATACAAAATCAGCAATCGCTTCGCATTTGACAGTAAGTTCGTTAACTTTTCATAGCTGTAACATCGATAGAGTAAAACAGTTAAAAACAGACCTAATCGAACTCAAACGCATAATAAGTTGAAAGTTACTTTCGTGATACTATGCCTCAACGTAAACCTAACACTCAGAAATGGCCGAAATGGTTAAACCTACACTTTTTTTCCTTTGAAATATGATAATTTTAGTTTTAATGTTGATGTTAAAAATGTTGACATCTTGGTTGACTTTAACTAGATTTTTATTGTTTAAATAACCTTTATAGTGTAAGTGTGTTCAGTGACGCAGTAAAGGCCTTTGCTCACCGAGTCCGAAATTTTCGCATGCGTTTTTTCGTATTTGTGATCCTAAGAATTCGATGCGTAGGCCTATTAATGAATTCGTTGCGAAAAAAAATCGCAAAAAGTACAATTAAAGTCTTCAAGCAGTGAGCACGATTTATTTGTCCTCTCTTCTTAAAAAGAGAAAAAGAAAGTAAATTTTGGGTCCATCCAATCCCGAGATTCTATTGTATTGACCGTCATTTTAAAGTGGTTTCTGAAACTTGTGCATGCAGTAATGTAAGTAGTACAGAATTTTAGTCATTTAGTCATTTTAGTCATATTGGTTTTCTGGAGAAAAAAAAACAAAAAAAAAAACGGCTACGTCTGCACATTTTATCAAACTGCACATTATGTGAATAAATGTAACGTGTTGGGGTGGATACTTTTTATTCAACGAAATAAAATGCACATGAAACGTGATGAAAACATATTTAGAGAAGAAACTAATAGTACATTTATTAGGCATAAAACGTGCATTTAAAAAGTCTGTGACATAATAATTAATCAAACTAGAATAATCTTCAGACAACATCGCATATGAAATGATGATATGAGCATTCGAAATTCCAAGCCAGAGTTGTTAAAAAGCCTTTTTTTTTTTTTTTTTTGAAATAGATTCAGCAATGCAAAGTCATAATGAGGAGCACATATAAGCCTAACTGTAGTACTGTTGTTGTCAATCCTAGGAATGTTTTAACAATTTTTGTCTGCATGTTTTTAAATTGATAATATCTTATTTATATTAAAATCTTGGACTCGTTCGCATAAGACGCGCGATTATGGGTGGCTTGTGCTACAGATGTGAAGTTCAGCGTAACAGAAAACACCAAAGATTTAAATATAGGCTATTGAGAATAAGATCCATATCAGTATGATTAAAAATTATAATTGTTAACGATTAGTTTGTGTCCACACAGCTGAAATGTTGTCTGTTTTAGATCCATACTGTGAGCACTGTGCACGAAATAGACGCTGCTTCCTGCACTTTTACAGAGTAAAAGTCTCTCATGCTTGTCTCTCATGCTGGCAGGGATGAGGGCTTTGAAAAAGACTGTATTGTTCAGTTTTGACATGCGTTTTCTGATGTGGAAAGTTGTTCCTCGACCTCACCATCGAGGGATGGGGGGGGGGGTGCTTTGCGTTCGTTAGCCCAGGGCCCCGCGAAGCTTAACGCTGCCACTGCCAGCACCATATTGCCTATTATTTAACACAAACGAATAAATTGATAATCAACTAGAGATGTTTATTTTGGATTTACAGACATCCCATGCCGCGAGATGTTTCAAAAGTGGTGGGGAAATGTCCCACCCACAAATTACGCCTTTGGCTCTACACAAAATTAATTTACAGTAACTGGAGAAAAACTGTTATGTTGAGTTAAAGTGAATTAGATGCCATTAATAAATGTGTGTCAAAATTCAGTTGTATATGTTTTCTGTGTCCACATACAGGCCTTAATCAAGTCTCACATCATGGAGGAAGAGGAGGAGCAAACTGTGTGTGAAATGATGTAATTAGGAAGGAGAGGAGGCGTCTGTTCACACTCGGAGAGCAGCATCTCCAGTATCCAGCTGTATGTCATGAAGTAACGTCTCTAGTGACGCCCCTTATCTCAGTGATGGACCCTAACCTGTCCATGAAGAAGTCTCTATAACGTGATGGACGAATTAGCTCCACGTCTCTTATACGTCCCCTATCTCAGTGATGGACCATCTACAGATTGACTGTGTGTCCATGAAGAGTAACGTCTCTATATCCCCTTATTCGTGATGGACCATCTTCAGATTCAGCGTGTGTCATAAGAGTCCGTCTCTATACGTGATCCCCTTATCTCAGTGATGGACCCTACAGAATTGAGCTGTTGTTCCATGAAGAGTAACGTCTATACTTGAATCCCCCTTATCTCAGTGATGGACCCTCTACGAATTGAGCCTGTGTGTCCATGAAAGTAACGTCTCTACGTTGATCCCCCTTATCTCAGTGATGGACCATCTACAGAATTGAGCTGTGTGGCCCTGAAGGTAACTCTCTATACGTGATCCCCCTTATCTCAGTGATGGAACCATTCTACAGAATTGGCTGTGTGTCCATGAAGAGTAACTCTCGATACGTGATCCCCCTATCTCAGTGATCCATCTACATAGATTGCGCTGTGTGTCCATGAAGAGTAACGTCTCTATACGTGATCCCCCTTATCTCAGTGATGGACCATCTACAGAATTGAGCTGTGTGTCCATGAAGAGTAACGTCTCTATACGTGATCCCCCTCATCTCAGGAGGGACCATCTCAGAATGGCTGTTTGTCCATGAAGATTAACGCTCTTAACTTGATACCCCTCACCAGTGATGTCCTGCTGGACCCTGACCCTGTGTGAGTATCATGAAGTTCAGTGCCGGCCCAGACTCTTTTGGCGCCCCAGACTAGATATAATATTGGTTTCATTGCCCCTAAAAAACTGGCAGTAAACCACATAGGTGTGCATATGTTGCACAAATAGTTGTTACAATAAAGGGTAAAAAGGCTTTATAAATTGAATATCTATAGATTAGTCTTAGAATGATGATGATGCATTTTATTTATAATGCGCTTTTCTCAAACCCAAAGCGCTTCACAAGAAATTAAGACAAAATACAATAAAAACAACAAACAAAACAATAAAAATAAAACTGCAATAGCAAAAGTACAATATTAAATAATATACTCAAAAGTTAGTAAACATTTTTAAAAAAAAAAAAAATTGTCATAAAGACTTCTTAAACCAGTCCAGTGTTGGAGAATTTCTAATAACCAGAGAAGTTTATTCCACAAACGTGGAGACAGAAAAAGCCCGTCCACACTAGACTTCAATTTGAAAGTGGGCTGCTGAAGAGTAAAGGAATCAGAGGAACAAAGGCGGCGGGTGGGTATACGGAGCTACAAAATTACAAAGGTATGCCCGGAGCTGTCCCATGAAGAGCCTTTTATGGTTAAAATCAGATTTTAAAATCAATACGTGCCTCTGTACTGGAAAGCCAGTGGAGTTCATAAAGAACCAGGGAATATTCTGTCAAGCAGTTGTGTAGGTCAGTACACGTGCTGCAGAGTTTTGAATATACTTGCAAATTTTGGATTATACTTGTCAGGGAGACCAGAATAAAGTGCATTACAATAATCGAACCTCAACATAATTAAGGCATGGATTTCCACATCAGGCACCAGATATAGAAGGACGTAGTCTGGCTATATTTCCAGGATGGAACAAACGCAGATTTCCAGACCATTTTGATATGGGCATCAATGACAGTTGTGAATCAAAAATAAGCTGCAAGCAGCAATTCCGGGGCCAGCACAAACGCACAAGAAAGCAGCCAACACGACTTGGGAGCAATCCGCTAATTTGCAGCAGTTGAGCAATTACAGACCTTATTAAGATAATTGTTAGGCACAAGAGCTGAATAATGATCGAAAAAATTAGGATTTACCCTGTTTCATCACTTTCGACCAATAGGTGGCGCTGTGTCCAGATTGTTGTGGTATTGCAGAGTGAGGTGACAATGACACTCAAGTTTGGTGGCAATATGTCAAGCACTGGGAGATACAGCTACAAGAGTCTTTTTCATCATGCCTCAAAATTCATTACTCGCGGTAATACAAAACGGTTTTTACATATCGACTTGAAATCCTAACTTTTTGTCACATGGTCTGAAGATGATACGGTTCGATTTTGGTGAAAATCTGAGCAACGGTCTAGGGGAGTTCGAAAAAGTAGGTTTTTAAAGAAAAACAATATGCGGACAGGAAGTTCAGCCGACTATCACATTTATGATCTATGTTCTCAACATGACCCAAGGACTATACTGAGACCAGTTTCATTCATTGGTTGATACAGTCAAAGTTATTACATTTTGTACCATTTTGTTATAACTTTTGAAACAAGGTGGTGCTGGTCCGAAACTTTCTCAGCTCCTTCAGGGCATTGTCCTGATGACCTACCAATTTAGGAATTTTGGTCAAACCCATCAGAAGTTTATAAGCAAAAATACCAATTTTTCATAACTCCACTCAGATGGGCGCTGCGCCGCAACACTGTAATATGCCTCAGTTCAATCTTGTGATGACACTTAACCTAGTTTTGGTCTGAATATGTAAAGCATTGCAGAGATAACGCTTCAAAGTAATTTTTTGCATCAATCTCAAATTCTTTGCTCTGGAATACGAAAACGGTTTGACTTATCGACTTGAACTCCATAACTTTTTGTCGGCATGGTCTGAGATCATATACGGTTCAATTTGGTGAAAATCGGGAGCACTGGTCTAGGAGGAGTCGAAAGTAGTTTTTAAAGAAAAACAATAGGGCGGACAGGAAGTTCAGTTGACTATGCAAATTTGATATCCGTGTTCTCGGCATGACCCAAGGAATCTACTGAGACCAGTTTCCTTACAATCGGTTAATATAGTCAAAAATTATAGCATTTTTGTAAATTTTGTTATAACTTTTGACCACAAGGTTGGCTGGCCGAACACTTTCTCAGCTCCTTGAGGGCATTGGTCCTGATGACCCATACCAATTTTTTGTAAGATAAGTTAATGCGTTCGTAAAATACAGCATTTAGCAAAAAATTCAAAATGGCCGACGGCCAAAATTTGATATGGGAAAATTGGATATCATTCGACTCGGCATGATGCCCCAAATCCAACGAGACCAAATTTATGATTTTTGGACAAACCCATCAGAAGTTATAAGCAAAAATATCCATTTTTCATATCTCCGCACCACTAGGTGGCACTGTGCCGAAACGCTGCATGTTGCCTCAGGTCATGCTTGTGATGACAGGTACCAAGTTTGGTCTGAATACGATAAAGCGTTGCGGAGATACAGCTTATGTCTATTTTCGCAGCCTAAGTACATTTGTTCGCTGTTTTTCAAAAACGGTTTGGAGAATCATCTTGAAATCCATAACTTTTTGTCGGCATGGTCTGAAGATGACTGGTTCAATTTTCCGTGAAAATTGGAGCAACGGCCTAGGAGGAGTTCGAAAAAGTAGTTTTTCAGAAAATTCAAATGGCGGAAAATATTTTCATGACGGAAAATGACCTCATGGTGCAATCGATTCGTCTTGACCCAAGGAATCAGAGGAAAAGAATTGTTTCTAGCCCTTTTGTTATTAACATAAACATAAGTGCAATTTTGGACAGCTGTGGCGCTAGAGGGATTGAGTTTAGAGACTCCAATTTGTCTATGGGCATAGTGCAGAACTGTCCTCTAACTGTGTGCCAAATTTCACAACTTTCCCGCACGCGTTTCTATGGGCTGCCATAGACTTCAAAGCGGAAGAAGAAACGGAAGATAATAATAAAAGCGTACGAACGCCACAATCAACATAGGTGCCTAAGCACCTTCGGTGCTTGGCCCCTAATACACCCAACGGTGTCCAGTCTCATTATCCTATTACCTGGCAGCCCTATTTTTGAACCATAGACTGGCAATTACATATCCAAACTTAAATGGTTTCTGCACTTAATGTTGCTGCACTACCATTTATTTTTCTTTTCTGTTAATATAAAACTTGTGCCAGGTCACCCTAAACATGCAAGTCAAAGTGATAAATCCATGTTGTTTTTTAAATTTGAACAAACAAACCATCAGTATGCTCAAAGATTATAGAATAACCCAAGACGTGTCACTCGTATTGTTTTGAATGGGAGAAAGTGTAACGCGCAATATGGCGGAATAAGTCCCGCCCTCTAAATAAGAGCCAATCCGCTGACTGGTATAGTCATTGCGTCACTGCAGCAGCCGTTAGAACACCGGTTTCTTAGAAACAGTCAGACGCGCGCCTCTTGAAACCTTGCATAAGAGACGCGCATTTCGGTTTTGCGCATGCGCTTAGGTTGATCCAGCCTAACAAATACTACAGTTTTTTGTCATGATTCGAGCGTTTGGATAAAACATTTATAAGACAGCTGTTGTCAGATTTCATTGGTGATTTCAAATATGAATTGTAAGGTTGGCGAACAGTTTTGGAGAATTTGATGTTTCCCCATTCAAAGAGTTAGGGCATGATGGGCATGATGCCCAGGATGCCCGAGAGGCGTTTCAAAGATGGCCGCCGAGTGAATGACTTGTCTTAAAGGGACTTTGGTATGCTCTGGCAGTTTAAGTGCAGTACCCAATATGCCGCTAGATGACATTAAAACTCCAGTTGGTGATTTAAAAAAAAATTAGCAGCAATAAAAGTAAAGATAAAACAAAGTTAAGAAGCTTAAATTAAGTTATTTTTTTGTGGAGAAAACACTGAATTTGCATTGAAGTGACATGTGATGGTAATCCATACTCAGAATTTGTCCTCTGCATTTGACCCATACAAGTTAGTGCACACACATTAGGAGTAGTGGGTATGTTTTGTAATGATTAAAAAACAGTAATATTGTGAAATATTATTAAAATTTAAAATAACTTTTTTCTAATATATTTTAAAATGTAATTTATTCCTGTCAACAAAGCTGTATTTTCAGCATCATTACGCCGAGTCTTCACAAAAAAAACAAACAAAAACACGCAGAAAAAAAAAAAACAAAAGGAAAAACAAAGAATTCAAGTGGGTCACATATCTCTTGAGAAACGGTCTAATATATATGATGCTCAAGACCAATTTTTGTTATTATCATTTGAAAATAGTTGTGTACAGTTGATTTTTCAGGATTTTTTGATGAACGGAAAGCGCAAAAGACAAACATTTATTGAAGTAGAATCTTTTGTAACATCATAAATGGCTTTTACTGTCATTTATCAATTTAATGTCTTTGCTGAATAAAAGTATTAATTTCTTTAATTTCTTTCCCAAACTTACTGACCCCAAAATTTTTAACAGTAGTGTAAAATGTTACAAAAGCTTTGTATTTCAAATAATTGTTCTTTTGATCTTTCTATTCATCAGGATCCTGAAAAAAAGTTGTACAGAACTGTTTTCAACATTGATAATAATAATAAAATTTATTTTTGAGCAGCAAATCATATTAAAAATTATGTCTGAAGGATCATGTGACACTGAAGACTGAAGTAACTGAACATCAGATTTGCCATTTATGAATAATTACATTTTAATGTATTCAAATAGAAAACAGTTATTTTAAATTGTAATAATATTTCACAATATTACTTTTTTACTACTTTAATTAAACAAATGCAGCCTTGGTGAGTATAAGGTGAGTATTCTTTTAACAACATTAAAAATCTTACCAATCCCTAACTTTTGAACGACAGTGTATTTTATCCTATATGCACAAAACAGCATAATAATTTTGATTAATGTCAATATTCTTTGAGGTTGAGATGAATGATGTTGCTATCAGTGAAGAGTCTGATCAGAACAACTTCTAAAACTTCTCTAGGCCGACAGAGCTGATGATATTGATCAAACGCTGCTGTCTGACATTATTGTTGTGTTGAGGGTTTAAAGACCGTAAAACTGTAGTGCAGTGAAGGTGAACTCAGGTCTGTGGTTGTATTTTAAAGAGAAAACTGATTTTAATAACAGTATTGATTTAATATTATTTGGAGTAATATTTTTCTGGGCTGCCCCTGGAATATCGAGTCTATCCCGAGGTCTGATTTAAAACACCCTCTTATTGCGCCTCATACATTTTATAAGATTTAAAAGACTCACAGGACGGGGCAAAAGGCCCCCAGTATTCATACAATACTTTAGCTAAAGTAATATGTTTTGCATAATATATGTATTGCATAATATAAGTAGTTAATACTTGATGAAAACAATCACTTCAGTTCTGTTTATTTTGATAAATAAGAATCTAACCATGTCATGTCAACAGATGAAAAGTCAGCCAGCTACTAATTAGCATGTTGGTTATTGTTCCCAACAGTGGGGCCAAATACCAAACTTTACATATTCTTCAGAAAAACTGTTGATTTAATTACCTTCAAAAACTGAAAATCATTAAGAAGATCTTTGTCTCAAAATATATTCAATAATTCGATTAATATCAAATGATTCTCATTTGCTACTGAAATGAATAACATTTTGTAAAAACAAAATATTAAGATAAATTTAGCACAGAATCACTTTGATGATTCTCAAGGATCAGCACAATTTCATGTGCATTGTGAATGTGGATGTTTATGGGACATTAGAGGTTTAGAGCAGTAATAAAATCAAAGTCGCCTTTACCCAGTGCGCCTTTAGCCCTGTTGTACCTTACTATTAAAAACATGTTTTCTCTCTAAAACTACATGTAATACACATACTGCTCTATAAATTACAGTACTATTGATCAATGTTGATTTAATGGAGTAGACAAATAATCTGCAGAGAAACAACTTGAAATATTTGTTTATTTTTTTCTCAGTATCAACAGCAGGAAAAGAAAGAGAGCAGCTTCTCCAACCCAACTGTGTGTCCATGAAGAGTAACAGATTTGTGCATGAGACCCAAAAATTCAGTGATGGAGCAGTGACCTTTGACCCTGTGTGAGTATCATGTAGGGTGAGAGCACAAGAACACAGATGCACAAGCTTCAGAAAATGTCACATTTCATATGGCTAAAGTCTTTTAACAAGTACAACAAGTAACAAGTGGAAGTCATGATGCAAAGCAAGAAATCCTTTCACCTTTGTTAAAGTGTCTTTGTTAAATAGTGCTTTCTTATGCTTCTGTCATTTCTCTGTTAGATCTCTATTTTCACAGAAATTATTGTGTTTCATCAGTGTTATACTGACAGTTATCCTTTAAATTAGTGATGCAATGAATGATCAATCTTGATAAAACTGAACCAAAAAATCTGGTTAGGATAAATAAATCAGTAGTTCCCAAACTGGTTATCATGATGATGTCTAGGTGCCACAAAATCTTTGCTCATTCCAGTATTTTAAATATAATATATCAGTTTAAACCACAAATTATTCAGACACTAGATATATTTTTTGATTTACTATGGGTGCAGGACACTATAGTTCATTTATGCAACTGAGGATAGCAAAATAAAGTAAACTGTGAATATTACCCAACAATTCTTCATACAGTGAACTACCAGTAAAACTGATAAAATTATCTAGACACTTTGACGTGACCATGTTTTGCTTAAAGGTGCCATTGAACGTTTTTCTACAAGATGTAATATAAGTCCTAAGGTGTCCCCTGAATGTGTCTGTGAAGTTTCAGCTCAAAATACCCCATAGATTTTTTTTTTTAATAAATTTTTTTACTTGCCATTTTGGGGAATCATTAACTATGCACCAATCATGCTGCGGCCCCTTTAATTCCGTCACACTCTCCGCCCCCGGAGCTCGCTCTTGCCTTGAACGCATAAACAAAGTTCACACAGCTATATAACCCTCAAAATGGATCTTTACAAATGTTTGTCATGCAGCATGTCTAATCGCGTAAGTATGGTATTTATTTGGATGTTTACATTTGATTCTGAATGATTTGATGGTGCTCCGTGCTAAGCTAACGTTCCACACTTATATTTGCTCCATCTGCCATTTTTCGCTGTTGTCCTTGCTTGCTTGCCTAGTCTGATGATTCAGCTGGCACAGATCCCAGACGTTAATACTGCCTGCCCTTGTGTAATGCCTTGAACATGGGCTGGCATATGCAAATATTGGGGGCGTACATAATAATGATCCCGACTGTTCGTACAGTTGGTGTTATGTTGAGATTCGCCTGTTCTTCTGAGGTCTTTAAAACAAATGAGATTTATATAGAAGGAGGAAACATGGTGTTTGAACTCACTGTATGTCATTTCCATGTACTGAACTCTTGTTATTCAACTATGCCGAGATAAATTAATTTTCCATTCGATGACCTTTAAGTGTTTTATCTGACATTTTAAAATTATTATTTTCTGACACAGTTTAACCTCTGAGATCTTGTCCATATTTTATTATCATTTTTAAACTATAGTGAATAAACTGTATTAATAAATGAATGTTCAAGGTGTCTGAATAAATTTTGGTTTGGCTGTATATTTAAGTTTTGTAAGGATGCTTCTGATCGATCTGCCATGAATAAGCCAATAATCATTCCTATGAATCGACTGATTGTCTCTAAACTTGCCATCATATGTTGATGACACAAAAAATGCAAGACTGCTCAAACTGGACACTGAGAGCAAATATGAAACAACTTTTAAAAAATCAGGATTGATATCAGCTGGATTTTGGTAAAACACTTTGTCAGGATTTTGGTGGAAAAATTTTGACGACCAAAATCTTGATGTCTCCCTACTTTAAATATGCCTGATGTGCATAATTAATTTACTGTTGTAGAAAACTTGTGGGTAAACATATCAGTATAGAAAAAACATTTAGATCTCATGTGTGATATTAGGAAGTAATTTGTCACAATAGATAGAAATCAGTCTGAAAGAGCAAACACTTATTTCTAGATGTGGAATGATTTTCATATTAGTCATATTTAAATATTTTCTTTATTTTCACTAAGGCCTTTTCTGTTTGTTTTGTGTCTCTGTTCTTCTTAATTTATTTTCAGTGGTGGGAGAGCTGACCAGATCAGAGATGTGTCCTGTCAGACCAGCACATCCTCCTCCTGTCAGAAACACATCAGTCATCATGACACAGAAGCAGCTCTGCAGCTCGATTCTCACCAACCAGTGCATGAAGATCTGCAGAGAGTCAAAGACCAGCACAAAACCAGCATGAAGAACAGATATGAGAGCGTATTTGAGGGAGTTAAACTACAAGAGCCTCAGACCCTCCTGAACAGGATTTACACACAGCTGTACATCATAGAGGGAGAGAGTGAAGGAGTGAATGAAGAACATGAGGTGCTACAGATGGAGAAAAGTTACAAGACACTCCAAGACACTCCAATTAACTGCAATGACATCTTTGATCCTTCACCTGAACCAGGATATGAGGAGAAGAGGAGAGAGAAGAAAGAAGAAATAAAGACTGTTCTTACTA
Organism: Culter alburnus; assembly: GCA_028476615.1. Lineage (NCBI taxonomy): Eukaryota > Metazoa > Chordata > Actinopteri > Cypriniformes > Xenocyprididae > Culter > Culter alburnus. The sequence continues at coordinate 11,698 of JAOTNS010000022.1, forward strand.
AAGGCATCGCTGGAATCGGAAAAACCGTCTCTGTGCAGAAGTTCATTCTGGACTGGGCCGAGGGAAAAGCCAATCAGGATGTAGATTTCATGTTTGTGCTTCCATTTAGAGAGTTAAACTTGATTAAAGATCATCAGTACAGTCTTCACAGACTTCTGCTGGACTTTCATCCTGAACTTCAACATCTGGACTCAAAGATGTATGATGAATGTACAGTTGTGTTCATCTTTGATGGTCTGGATGAAAGCAGAATTACACTGATATTTTCAGACGGTGAGAAAGTTTCTGACATGACTGAGACTTCATCAGTGGGTGTTTTGATGTCAAACCTCATGAAAGGAGATCTGCTTCCCTCTGCTCTCATCTGGATCACCACCAGACCAGCAGCAGCCAATCAGATCCCCTCAAGATACATCAACCGTGTGACAGAAATTCAGGGATTCAATGACCCTCAGAAGGAGGAATATTTCAGGAAGAGAATCAGTGATGAGCATCAAGCCAGCAGAATCATCTCACACATCAGAAGAGCAAGAAGCCTCCACATCATGTGCCACATACCCGTCTTCTGCTGGATCTCAGCCACTGTGCTTCAAAACATCCTGAAACAAGATCTGAGTGCAGAAATCCCTCAAACTCTGACTGAAATGTACATACACTTCCTCCTCATTCAAATAAATATGAGGAACCAGAAGTATGAAGAGAGAGATCCAGAGAATCTCCTGCAGTCCAACAGAGACGTGATTGTGAAACTTGCTGAACTGGCTTTCAATCAGCTGATGAAGGGCAATGTGATGTTCTATGAGGAGGACCTGAGAGAGAGCGGCATAGACGTCACTGACGCCTCAGTGTATTCTGGGATTTGCACTGAGATCTTCAGGGAGGAATCTGTGATTTATCACAGGAAGGTTTATAGCTTTGTACATCTGAGCTTTCAGGAGTTTTTTGCAGCACTTTATGTGTTTTTCTGCTATTTACACAAGAACAGTGAAGTTCTGAAAATATTCCTGACAGGAAAGTTCAGAACTCAGTGTGGGAATGTTTCTCTGGATGTGTTTCTGAAGGGAACAATGAACAAAGCCTTGAAGAGTAAAACTGGACACCTGGATCTTTTCCTTCGATTCCTTCATGGCATCTCACTGGAGTCCAATCAGAGAGTCTTGCAGGATCTGCTGATTCACACAGAGAACAACCCAGAGAGCACCAAGAAAATAATCCAAAACCTCAAACGAGGTCAAAAAAACAATGTCAGTCCTGAAAGATGGATGAATCTGTCACACTGCTTGATTGAGATGAAAAATAATTCTGTTGTTGAAGAAATGCAGGCATTTTTAAAATCTAGATCAAAAGACAAAAAGCTTTCTCTTGCACAGTGTTCAACTTTGGCAAACATGATCCTGATGTCAGAGGAGGTGATGGATGAGTTTGACCCTAAAAAGTACAACATCATATCATCACAAGAGGGTCGATGGAGACTGTTACCTGCTCTGAGGAACTGCAGAAAAGCTCTGTGAGTGTGAAAAAATTAACATAATATCAACTGAATTGAAATATGAAAATGATTTGAAATATGTACATAACACTCCCATGTAGGCTAATAGATTTCCTCTGGTAAATGCACTGTAATGACATTTTTTTTTTCCAAAAAACTTTTATATGATGTTTTATTAACAAAATTCGGGAGGAGCAAGTTCAGATAATTAACCTAATTAGCACAGGTGGAGAGCATTCAGTTAATCAACTCAACCAATGTCAAAAGGTATAAATTCAGCAGACTGACTTCTGTTCATCTGAGAGTTTATCAGCATCCCTCCTCCACCCCATCTCCTCACTTATAGTTCTATCTACTTTTTCCACACCGGGGGGAGTACTCTGGGTTCGGGCCAAAATTCCGAGCTCGGAGCCCTCTCCCCGGACAGCACGCCAAATACGCAAAACTTTACTCCATTTAATTATATGGATATGTGAACTCGTGAATGACAAATTAGAAGTGTCCCGAGTTTAAAATATTTAAAATAGTTATTTTATTTTCTAGTTATAATTAAAATCCAAGTAATTACATTTCTGAATTTCAGAAGTTTTAAAAGCTGAATGTTCTTCAGGAATTACAGTCTTTTTAACAGATGAATTTACATTACACTTCCATCGTTCATGATTTACTGGATAAGGAAAAATATATATAAATATTTTTTCTACCCAATATAAATGTATGGAAGGATATTCAGGACTGTTTTCAAAAGAAATTGCAAATTGTATTGCAATTGTGTTTTCCATATGCGGACGCGTAAATTGTGACATAATCCAAACGCAACTGCAAATCTTGCTTTACCGTTTGCGTTTTCGCTGTCGTGAACACACAGTGACTGCCAAATTTCAAATTGAAAAGCAATGTCCATTTGCAACTGTATTTCCCATGTCTTAAGAGTTATGATCCTGTCATTTTTAAATAGCAATCTCAATTACCATGTCTGCTTTTTCATTTTCTTTGTGTCACATATGTAGCCTCCCAAAACTCAAATGCAATCGCAATTCATTTAACATTTGAATTTCTGATGCCTACACAGAAACCTGTAGGTCAGCGTCAGAGGTGGGACTATACTGTGGGACGTGTTTGTCAAAGGTGTAAAGTACTTGAGTAAATGTAATTAGTTACTGTACTTAAAATCTTTTTGGCTACTTTGTAGTTGTACTGAGTATCAAAGATATTGGCAACTTTTACTGTCTACTTGACTACATTTTTGAGCAAGTAAATGTACTTTTTACTCCAATATATTTGTGATTAATGCAATTACAAGTTACATTTTTCATGGCAGGTAACTTTTTCTGCAGCAGTTTGTTTCTGATATAAAGAAGCGATATTGCCATCTAAGGGCATTGAAGGTACTATATCTTGTGCGTTTTGCCTTCACTCCCCCAAAACTTGTCAACAAGGATACTTCACGTGAATGTGAGTGCATTAGTAGGTAGTTTCTAGTTTAATTTTACTTAACATTATTTTATTTATCCGCTATATTGACAAGACCTTTTTGAAGGATATTGGTTTACTTGTGGCCTTTTTGTGCACTTGAGCTTAACTGAGACTTGAGAGTTTGTAGACATTTAAGAGGCTGTTGTGTCGACCTTAATTTATTGCAACATTGAGGTGTTCAGTTTTATTTTGATTTTAGAAAATAAATTTGCATTTCTCATCTTACAAATCAATTGTTTCTTATTTTCACTGGCATGTCTCTCAGGACTAGTGGATCTCTGAGCCTATACATTTAGCATGAGTAAAATACTTAAGTACTGTTAAAATCAGATACTTTAATACTTTTACTCAAGTCGTATTGGAATTGGTTACTTGTAACTTGTAGTGGAGTCATTTTCGATGTAAGGTATCAGTACTTTTACTCAAGTATGGTTTTCAGGTACTCTTTACACCTCTGTTGTTTGTATGGGATGTGACATCATTCACAGTCGACTGTCAAGAGGGGAAATGTCATGCCGAATACTTTGAACAATGGAGGTAATCTGTGAAATTGTGGAGGAACTTATGGTGCAAGTTGACGACAGTTCACACTCTATAGATTTCCTCTTACTCAGAAGTCATGTAGTTTTGGACAGGTTAAATGAGATTGTTGACAAACAGCGGCATCAGTAATGTTGTCTTCACCAACCTGAGTCAAGTGGCTGACAGGCTTTTTGTGAGGGACAGAACAACTAATGGACCAGGACGTCCTTTGATGGACATACCACTAGAGATGATTGAGTACTATGTTGTATGTGGTTACTCATGTGTCTAGCTTGTGCACCTGCTTGGAGTATCTGAGTGAACAATTCGTTGAAGACGAGAACAGCATGGAAAATATACATACAGTTTTTATAAATGTGTATTAGAGAAAAAGAGCATTTGGAATGTGTGGCACTGTACATATAATGAATATTTAATACATACAATATAAAACATATATTTGGCAGCTACTTGTGGCTCTCCATGCCAAGACTTCCCTTTTTTTCTCACTAATACACATTGATGAAAATTGTAGGTACCTTAATCCATGCTGTTCTAGTTTTCAACAAATGGTTCGCTCAGATACTCCAAGCAGGTGCACAAGCTAGACACATGAGTAAACCACATACAACATAGTACTCAATTATCTCTAGTGGTATGTCCATCAGAGGACGTCCTGGTCCATTAGTTGTTCTGTCCCTCACAAAAAGCCAGTCAGCCACTTGACTCGAAGACAGGGTTGGCAAAGACCACATTAATGATGCTGTTAGTCAAGGCGACAAACTCATTTAACCTGTCCAAACTAAATGACTTCTGAGTAAGAGGAAATCTGTAGAGTGTGTCAACTGTTGTCAACTGTCGTCAATTTTCCTCCACAATTTCACCGATTACCTCCATTGTTCAAAGCATTCGGCATGACAATTTTTTTTTTTTAGTTTTATCAACAAGTATACAAAAATATACAACCCTTTTGACAACAAAATCACAAAACAAAAAGGAAAATAAAGAACAAATAAACATAAACAAGATTTGCAATTGCGTTTAGATTGTCACAATTTATGCGTCCACATATGGAAAATGCAACTACAAATACAATTTGCAATTTCTTTTGAAAATAGTCCGGAATATCCTTCCATATAAATGTCCAAATTTTGGTATTTAGGCTTTAGGTTTTTGTCTAAATGACCAGGGACTGTATGTATAAAGCCGCTCAGAGTAAAATTTTAGTCTTAAGGAACACTCCACTTTTTTTTTGAAAATAGGCTCATTTTCCAACTCCCCTAGAGTTTAACAGTTGAGTTTTACTGTTTTCGAATCCATTCAGCCAATCTCCGGGTCTGGCGGTACCACTTTTAGCATAGTTCATTGAATCTGATTAGACTGTTAACATCTTGTTCAAAAATGACCAAAGAGATATTTTTCCTATTTAAAACTTGACTCTTCTGTAGTTACATCGTGTACTAAGACCGACAGAAAATGAAAAGTTGTGATTTTCTTGGCCGATATGGCTAGGAACTATACTCTCATTCCAGCGTAATAATCAAGGAACTTTGCTGCCGTACCATGGGCGTAGCAGGCGCAATGATATTACACAGTGCCTGTGACCCCCTGTTTGCACAAGGGAGCGTGCCTTGCAACCATGGAGACATTTGTGAGAGTTGTTTTGCAGCATGTATTTTGATCTTAACACCTTTTTAACCTTATTATTTATTATTCTCAGGTTAGGTAAAGTAAGTCGAGTCTGGCCTAAATTTAAGCATTTCAAATTACTTACAATTTGGTCAGAAGACTCCTCTGTGGTACGTTCTTGTTCAAAGTCTTAAAACACTATAAATCAAGCCAAGGTAGGCAGCTTTTGTAATCAATTAAATTTCTTTTAATTGGTTACTTTTCTTTTTATATTAAACAAAAATGTAAAGGCAAATAAAACTTCATCATTAAAGTATAAAATACAGTAATCACTCTTGAGTCAAAGGTGTAGTCAGCTCTGGGCTTCCCATCTTCAGCTTGGGGTTTCTTGTCCTCAGCTCTGGGCTTTTAGGCATCGGGGGTACTGACGTATCAGTATCCGAAGAGGCAATCAACTCATCAGTCTTTTATACTCGTGTTGACGTACGTTGTAACTTTTCCAAAGTTTCCAGATCCTTCTCAAGGCCTCGCAGGTGCAAGCTGTCTGGCTTTTGTGTCCTTGAACTCCAGTAAACTCAGCCAAGATGGCTGATGTCCTTATAAGGTTCTAGGAGTAGAACCACAGTTTTATGTGTCCTTGAGCACACATAGAACCGCACACACTTCTGTGTGCTGCAGTCCAGTTCTGCTCCTCCTTCTCGTTGACAGGCACACACACATATCTAACAATAACTGTACATCTCTGACCATACAGTATAATGCATTTCTTAGAAACAAACAGATATAAATAACAATAATATTGTAAGCAATGCCTAACATTTAATACATTTGGCCAAATGTGTACCAACAGACATCTAAAATCTTAACAAGGAGAAAAAAATATTTAAAAATATTTTAAAAATATAAAAATATTTAGTAGGTCAGTTACAAAATGGATACCTTGACGATCAGCTTTCATCGTTTTTACCAGAGTCGTCTTTTTTTTTTTTTCAGATTAACAGCCTGTGATCTCAGTGATCAGCACTGTGAAATTGTGGCTTCAGTTTTACAATCATCAAACTCCTCCCTGAGAGAGCTGGACCTGAGTAACAATCGCCTGCAGGATTCAAACCTGAAGCTGCTCTGTGCTGGACTGAAGAGTCCAAATTGTCGACTCAACACACTGAGGTTTGAATTTCACATTCATTAATTAATGCTAATAATAATTAGTGCTGTCAAAATTAGCATTTACGCATGCGATTCATTTAAGTTAACACAAATAATGCAGCATCTTTTTTTCCTTCATCCTTTTTCCTTCATAGCCAGTGTGACATATGATCACGCTTTTATTCATGCAAATGCTTTTAAACCATTCAAGCTCGATAAGACACAAAAGAGAACGCAGTGCGGTACTGGTGTGCTGTCTATGAATCTCCTTTGACAGACACATGACTTGTGCACGCAGAAAGCTGCTTCAGACAGCGCGCTGGTGTTCAGATGAATAATGCTGCCCATTAGATTGTGCTCCCAACACTATATTTGCATTGTTTTAAGTAGGGCTGCCCAATATATTGAAATTATTGAAATATTGCAAATGCGATATGACTGTCGCAACAGCATGTGATATATGAAAGATTTTAAAAGTGGAGTAAGTAAATTTTCAAAAACACTGTTTGGAAATTAGTCAGGCCGACACAAACAACAAACATGTAACCAATCAGCATTAGGGGGCGTATGATGGTCGAGGAGGGAGAACGAGCAAGAAGGAGATTTGAAGAAAAACTGCAGAAAGACAGATGAGACACAATACAAAACAGCTCAAAAGAATATCACTGAAATGAAGGTTTATGACTGGCCAAGTGCTTTAGGAACCGCGTTTATATTAGAAAAGATTTCCAGCGCTGGAGAGGGCTAAGAGAAAGGCATGAAAACAGACATGGAGGCTGCTTTGATCCCACTTCAGATGTAAGTAACACTGGGTTTTGATTGTCTGGAGCTGCTGTGCTGTTGTCAACTAACAATGAACACTTTGTATTTACTCTTGTGTCCTGTACATTCATTTTTTGTGCTTCCTTGTCATTTGTTCATCAACTGTGCTTTATTTTTCATGAAGCATTTTGTTGCTCGTCAGCTGTGATAAACAGAATCCACTCGCACTGCGTGTGTAACAGTGGCCAGATAGTGAGAGTTCTGCAGGTAAACCAGTGCACACTGACGATCGCTAGAGAATCAGGTGTTTAGCATCATTGTTAGTGCGCTCGCCTCGCATGCCAGCAGTGATCGGGGCGGGGTTCGAGACAGACATGAATTAGGGTGGTTAGGAATAGGATTGGAGAGTGAGTTTTGGAGGCGGAGCAATGAAGAGAGGGGTGGGTTTGTTTGGGTTGAGTTCATGTATCAACAATGTCCAACAGCATTTTTGAAAATCTACTTATCCCACCTTTAATTGGCTACTACGAAACTTTGTGAAGTTTTAGGTCAGTGCATATAGCAGTGAATAGGCTGGGCATGCGACTGTTACTTACGTGACTTGCTTGACGTTAGAACGAGTTATTAACCGCAATAAGTTGCGGAAGACAACTCCTTGCAGTCTCGCGCTGTCTGCTGTCTGACACACACACACACACACGAAGCGCGTGCACACGTTTTAGTAGGATCCGTGGCCATACATTAAGTCTTAAAGGGACAGCAGCCTAATACAGTCAACCTGCTGCTGTCTGTCAAACAACAAAAGATAAAGAGAAAACCACTCACTGCTCTTGACTGAATAACTTTTGTAGCTTTATTATGAATCAAATGTGTATTTAATTTATGTGAAGATTATGCAGTGTTTTAGATTTACATTTTGTCATTCAGTTTCTGTATTGTTTCTTGCTTGAATGCTATTTGAAGTAAGAATTTGTCCTATTGTAATTGTCCTATTGTTCTTATTTTTTAATAACAAAGAAATTAAAATAACAAAAATAATTATTCATCCACCCCTACTTTCAGGTGTTTTTGTTTACCTGGATGTTTTTGATGTTAAGATTTAGGTTGATATAACTGTATATTATCGAGTGAAGAGTTTTTGGTATTTAAATACTGGCATAGTTTTTTTTTTTTTTTTTTTTTTGTCAGAGAAGTTGTAGTGATGATTTCTTTTTTCTAGAAAGAATGGGAAACATATATATTGGTGTTATAATTTTCAGTTTTTAAATATTTTTAAATATAATTTAAATTGATTTTACACACTTAAAGCAGTATCGTATCACATATCGAATATCGCATTATGAATTGTTGAATTGTGCTACCTACTAACACTGGCCGCATTGAGTTCTCTTTCATACATGAATGGACAAACACACAAAATTATGCCAAAATGCCCGCTTTGTTGAATATCCTTGTAAGTATAGTACAACAGTGTGGCGACCAGGGCGGGCGAGAGCCGTGAGGGAACGGCGCGAGGCCGGTGACGCGAGTGATAATGAGCATCACCTGCGAGGCGCGCCGGCCTCGAGTCTCTCACGGAGGAGCTCCGGAGGCATAAAAGGAGGAGCGACGTCAGTGAAGGATGAGAGAGGACCAGGCCTGGACTTTATTTTATGTTTTATTATGTTTGTGTGGCCGGCAGACGTCCGCGAGGGTCTGCCGGCATTACTTTCGTTTTGTTTGTTTATTTTGAGATTAAAGTTTTGTTGAATGTTCGCCGGTTCCTGCCTCCTTCTTCCCACATTTACGAACTACGTTACATTGGTGCCGAAACCCGGGAGGAAGGAGGGACATGCTGTCGGAGAGCCCTCGCTGCTGAGGGGGATCGCGGTGCTGCGGAGTTCGGGCAGCGCGGGAGTGGGAAGACCGCAAGAGGCTGCCCGAGGCGGTGGTGCTGGAGCCTAGTGACAGGTGGGACGGAGAGCTCGAGGCCATGCCCCTGGGACGAGGTGGGATTGCTGCCGTCCAAGAGGGAGCGGAGGAGTCGCCGCCGTTCGCCGTGGGCCGGAGCCTGCTTGCTGTCCGCCATAAAGGGGAGGAGCAGGGAACGGGGGACTCGCTGCCGGCTGCCCTCAGTCGGAGGAGCCATCGCCGCCGCCAGGAGGCGGTCGAGGATCGGGCCGTCCACCGAGCGTCCAGTGCCACCGCATGGCACCGCGAAGAAGAGCCTCTTGGCAGGCTGAGGACCGAGCGGCAGTGTGTCGGGGAACCGGACCAAGAATTTTTTTTTCTCTTTTTCCTCTCTCCCCTCTCTCGTCCTGTCGCTCCCCTTGCTTCCGTCTCCTTTCTCTCGTCTCGTCTGTCCTTACCCCCAGGTGCTGCGGCCGCCGAGACAGGCCCCGGGGGGGAGTAAGCGCAGTCGCGAGAGTACCCCCCGGCCTGCGAGGGGCGATGGGGGTATGTGGCGACCAGGGCGGGCGAGAGCCGTGAGGGAACGGCACGAGGCCGGTGACGCGAGTGATAATGAGCATCACCTGCGAGGCGCGCCGGCCTCGAGTCTCTCACGGAGGAGCTCCGGAGGCATAAAAGGAGGAGCGACATCAGTGAAGGACGAGAGAGGACCAGGCCTGGACTTTATTTTATGTTTTATTATGTTTGTGTGGCCGGCAGACGTCCGCGAGGGTCTGCCGGCATTACTTTCGTTTTGTTTGTTTATTTTGAGATTAAAGTTTTGTTGAATGTTCACCGGTTCCCGCCTCCTTCTTCCCACATTTACGAACTACGTTACAAACAGTGCATTAAAATGTGGTCTGGCAATATACAAAACATAACATGCAGATAAATGTCTAGCCACTATCATTTATTTTAAAACATGACAAAAAGCAGTATAAAAAAACAAAACAAAATGACTCGTGTGCGTCATTACCAGTATGGTAACAGCAAAACAATTTTGTGTAAGTTACAGAATGAAATTAAAAGTTGTTAATCGCTGCAAACATTTCCCCGATCCACATGTCCATCCTCCAAAGTGTGCTGCATCTCACTCAACTATGTGATTTGATTACAGTGACAGGTAGGTTTAGGGATGAGTGTTTGGTGTAGGCAATCATTACTGTGATCGATATGGCCAACGAAATGTTTAGATTTCGGGGATTTCCTCTGAACTGCCAATTTCAGACAATCGGTTTCCTCAAATGAATTATGGTGCAGCAGTACCATAATAAAAAATAAATAAATAAATAAATAAAATTAAACATCTCCAAAAATGAAGCACACTGACTGAATAAGAACATTTACTGTTGTTGTAGATTATCTCAGTGTTTGGTGACAGAAGAAGGTTGTGCTGCTCTTGCATCAGCTCTGAGTTCAAACCCTTCACACCTGAGAGAGCTGGATCTGAGCTACAGTCACCCAGGAGAATCAGCACTGAAGCTGATTTTTGAAGCACTCAACCACCTGGACAAACTCAAGTATGTGTATCAGTAAGAATCATCTACTCTGCTGCGTATCTTAACATTTTCACTTTAATTGCCAGACTTTCCTGCAGTAAACTTCCTACAGGTTAAAGTTGGTTAACCAAGGAAGTCTTGCATGCACTAGCATGCCATATAACCATAGTCCTCTCTTTTATCAGATTAACAGCCTGTGATCTCACAGATCAGAACTGTGAAATTGTGGCTTTGGCTCTGAAATCAACAAACTCCCTCCTGAGAGAGCTGGACCTGAGTTACAATAACCTGCAGGATTCGGGGGTAAAGCTGCTCTGTACTGGACTGAAGAGTTCAAACTGTCAACTCAACATACTGAGGTATTTATAGAGGGTTTTAACTGGTCTGTGCAAAATAACAGTATAGAAATGTTCTATTCTAATATTCTATGCACCTGACTTACATTACTGGGTGTCCCAGACACTACACACTGGTTTGATCCCAAAGTATTATTATATTCAGACAATCCAATCTGTTAATGGATGCCGTCCACTCCCCTCTGGACACCAAGTAATGTCAGAAAGAGTCCTTAGTGCCTTAAAGTTCCTTGCTGTCAAAAAAAAAAAAAAAAAATGCACAGACCCCGGTTTCTCTCTTTTTGAATGCATAAAATTTACAAGACTTCTTTAGAATTAGTTGGGGCGGACTGGCCATCGGGAGTACCAGGAGTTTTCCTGGTGGGCCGCTGGACAATGTGGGCCAGCCCGTTGCAACATAAATATATATGAAGAATTATAGTAAATTTATGTAGTCTATATCCTTCTGTCAGCCCATGTTCGTGCGTATTGTCCACTCGAGGCAAAAAAAACTCTAATCCTTTTAGTGTGCCAATAGTTTTCAGTATGTCAGATAAGAGTGAATGTTTGTGTAGCCTATCTGTTGTCAGGATTTCTTCAGTAATTTCACAATCATTTAAAAATTATTCATAAAACTCGAAATCATTATCAAACTTACACTAAACATGGCAAAACTGGCAACTTTCATATTCAAGTATGTCCCGTGTTAGGAAAGTGTCTAAAATATATAATTTTCTAATTAGTTCACAATCATTATTTTACAGAGTGGTGATCAAAAGTTTGAAATAAGACTTCTTTAATGATTTTGAAAGAGGAAGGCGGAATTGTTTGATCGAAAATAGTCATATAGCAGTTTTCTATGTGGATTTATTGTAAAATGTAATTTATTCCTGTGATCAAAGCTGATCAGCATCATTATTCCACTCCTCAGATCCTTCAGAAATCATTCTATTATGCTGTATTTTTCATAAACATAAGAATTTTTACACTCTCTTCCACAATTGGACCTCTATTCCATAAAATGACAGTAAGTCAAGCTCCTGAAAGGACAACACTATAACCACTAGAAAGACACCATGAAACAGTCCACATTCTGCACTACATTCTAAGACCATACCAGAGCATATGGAATGATTTAATGGTAGGTATTGAACTTTAGTGATATTAAACTTCCCTGTATGGACGAGATTTGAAATTTTTTCAAAATGATTTACTATTTGCCATGTGCACCTGGAAAGACAAATAATAACATAAAGAAGTATGCCAGTCATTCATTAAAGTTAATGATAAGCAGTTCAATAATAATAATAAAAGATAGCATTTAAAATTCTGTATAAATATAATTTATATTTCTGTTTTTTTTTCCCCAGTCCACCCCTGAGTTACAGAGTGGATGTGGTCTTACCTCGGAGAGGCATTTATTTTGTGTAAAGCGGCAGTCCGTGACTTTTGGCCCTCTAGCGGTTAATAAACAGAACTGCACGCGTCTTGCGGAAGAACATTGTAGCCGGAGCTACTTTTCTCCATGTATGTCTATGGCATGTCACGCAGTTACTGTGATACTCTGCGCCGGGTCCTACCAGTCTGGTCTGAAATAGTCTGAATATAAACACTTATTATAAGTGTACCATAATGATTCAGGGTTAGACAAAAACACGGTTTGGAAAATGGATTCATGTTGTTAATTTTAATTTTAATTTTTGTAAATTTTGAACACAAAAAAAGTTACGGACAGCAGCTTTAAAGGAGAAAAATTAAGAGGGCTCTGGTGTCCTGATTGTTAGTGTTCTGGGACGTTGTGAAGACATGAAGAGATGAGGGGATTTTGCAGGGTCTGATGGCTCTGGTGGTTCATGTTCATGTATTTTGAGAAATAAACAGTTGTCATATATGCATAACTCTTTCTGAGAGTATTCTCATATATCAGACAGTAACATGATTTCATTGCAATCAATCAGAGGTCTTTGTAAAGGTAATTGATGGGTGAAATTTAGCCTGCAATCTGGCAGTTAAAGAGCCCTGTCATTTATTATATATGTATATTCTTCTGTCTGAATAAGAAGACTTACTGTTGTTGTAGATTATCACACTGTTTGGTGACAGAAGAAGGTTGTGCTGCTCTGGTATCAGCTCTGAGTTCAAACCCTTCACACCTGAGAGAGCTGGATCTGAGCTACAATCACCCAGGAGAATCAGGATCAAAGCTGCTCTCTGAAGCACTCAACCATCTGGACAAACTCAAGTATGTTGAGCAGAAAATCACCCTGTCTAGTCTGTATGTGTGAGAGAGATTTTCATAGTTTTTGTGGTTGTCAAGAGACACTTTTTTTTCTTAATCAGGATGTAGAAAAACAGTAATATACTGGCAAACCGCTATGATGCTGAAACTGACAACTTCTTACAGCCGAAGCACACTGAATCACTGAAACATTAATCACTATTTCTGAAGATTTTACTTTTTTTTTTTTTTTTTTTAACCTAAACACCTCTTTCCTGACCTAATTTTTTTCTGCAAAAATGTGTGAAAAATAAGAGAAAGAGGAGAAACTCAAGAGATTGATGGATTTTCTGTGATTGTGTTAGAGATTGTCAGATTGTATTTTTGAGACAAAAGTGAACTGTATTTGTGAAGACAGAGAAAGAATTAACAGAGGAAAGAAATGAGGAAGTGTGTGCGCAATATGACAAGCTTCTGTGTGTGATCAGCGATCAGGCCATTGGTGTGATTTCACACTAACAAGGGTTTGTTCTTTGAGATGTCCAGTCAATCTTTATTTCTATAGTGCTATTACAATACCGATTGTTTCAGCAGCTTTACAGGGATAAACATGAAAATAAAAAAATCAATGATGCAAACAGAATTCAGTTCTGCTGTAAATCAGCTCTTTATTCAGCTGAAATCAGTTCAGTGTTGATTCAAGTTAAAGATGTGAGTATATAAGTACACAAAGTGAGAAATAGTAATAAAGCTCCATCCACATTGTATGTACAATATAATGCACCAAAAACCCACAGGCAAAATAAATAATGTACAGAATAACGCATCTTTTATTTGTGAGCAATAGTCTCAAGATGCGTCTGCAACAGTCATTGTTCACCGTCACTCTCCTCTGAGTGAAGTAATCCACCAGAGAAGACCATTAATAATCCACAGAGCAAAATCAAGTACTCGACCGTTATCATCTTCAAGGTTCCTCGGGGTCTCCAGATGAAACTTATTCGTATTTTACTTTTGGTATATTAGTCTTTTCTTTTGTCATTCTGTTCCACATCCCTGGAAAGTCCTTCACGTCAAGTGATGTAATGTCTCTCTGAACTTTTCCTTTCGTGAGATTTGTGTTGATCAATTACAGTTGTAAAGGGTTTATATAGAAATAACAAACATCAGAAGAGTTGGGTCAGTGTGTAAAATGCGATAAAATCAACAATGTTATTTGTTAATTCTCTCGAACCTCTATTTAACTGACAAAAGTACAAAGAAAAGGTTTCCAAGGTTTTCACTGAACAACTTTATTGTATTTTGGAAGTATAAACACATTTTGATTTTGATGGCTGCAACACACTCCAGAAAAGTTGGGCCAGAGCCGTGTTTACCACTGTGTCACATCACCTTTCTTTTTAATTACAGTTTTTAATCATTTGGGAATTGAGGATACTAATTGTTGAAGTTTTGCAAGTGGACTTTTTACCCAATCTCGTCTGATACAAGACATCTGTCTGTGGTCATCGTTGTCTGATTCTCTTTTTCATGATGTGCCAAACATTTTAAATAAGAGTCAGATCTGTACAGTGTAGAGCAACAACAACTGGCCTGTCAGCATTAAGTTTGTGGCCCACATAATGCTACATATAAATATATTTTTATTATAATTTGGGTTCAAAATTAGCGTGAATATTACTTCATTTTTTACACGTACACTAGGGTATGCGTACAGTGCGCGTGACGCTGTAATCATCAGCAGGGAACGTGTATAGTGTACGCGCAGTATTTCTAACCGCAAATAACAATGTAGACTGAAGGCACTTTGCACGTGCGCATTGAATAGTTTTTGCACTAATTTAGTTTGTCCACAAAGTGTTGTTGTTTCAGTCTGAAAACAGAATATACACTAACAAGAAGCAACACTCAATAGAATGTTCCATTGAAACACCGGCGCCCAGCAGCGGCCCTGCGTTTCCGCTATTTTGTGGTGAAAGCGACTCGTCGGTCCACTAGTTTCTATGGCAATTATCAGCTGCTTTGTTAAAACAAACGTACATTAAATCTAAAATCCAACCTGAATGATGACAACACAGAATAAAATACTATCACTAGTGATCATCAAATCCTTTTAACAGTTTATTTTACACACTTTTTTTTTAAGTCTTCCACTTTTTTTCACAAAGCTTTTGCTCTCTAGAAACCCAGTCAGTTTGGGTTAAAATTCTTCGAAGTTCAATTATTAGTATTATAAACACTGAATTAATACCAACATATAAAATTAAATTAAGGACATGCATCAGAAAAATTGGGAATGTTGGACAATAAATATAGAACAGAAATAACAGCTTGTTTTTGCAGTGTTGTATTAAAGCAAAAGTTGGAATTATGCGATAACAGACACAGCAATGCATCATCCCTAGTGAAAAAAAAAGAATGCTATGTATACTTGCAGCCAGACTAATTATTAGTATATTTCAAGTGTGTTAATGATTAGTCAACTTAAAGTGTGCTATTTTGAAACAACTAATTTTATACCAAGTATATTTTAGTTGTAATTAAAGGGTTAGTTCACCCAAAAATGAAAATTCTGTCATTTATTACTTACCCTCATGCCGTTTCACACCCCTAAGACCTTCGTTAATCTTCGGAACACAAATTAAGATATTTAGTTGAAATCCGATTGCTCCGTGAGGCCTTCAAAGGGAGCAATGACACTTCCTCTCTCAAGATCCATAACGACTTATATAATGATGGCCGATTTAAAAAAACTGCTTCAGGAAGCATCGGAGCACAATGAATCAGTGTGTCAAATCATGATTCGGATCGCGTGTCAAACTGCCAACGGCTGAAATCACGTGACTTTGGCACTCAGAACAGCAGATTCGACACCCTGATTAATTTATGTTCCGATGCTTTCTGAAGCAGTGTTTTGAAATCGGCCATCACTACATCACTACTGGAACGACATGAGGGTAAGTAAATAGATCTTCATTTTGGGGTGAACTAACACTTTAAGTTGTATAAAAACACAACTTCAAGTATATTTAGTGTACTTTTGTGTGCTAGATTGGAACAACTTCAAGTATACTTAGTACACTTTAAGTATATGCCTGTGTAGGGACTAATTACATGCTTGATTAGTGATATTAAAGTGTAGTCTTACATAATCTCACACAATACAGTATTATAATTGTGCTACCATTTAAATACTGTTTAATGAATTACTTGGGTGACATTTTCCCAAAGTTGAATGCATTTGAAGGCCATTAAAATACATAAAATGTAATGTAACATAAAATAAAATAAAATGTAACATAAAATAAATTAAATGTAACATAGATTCAGCAAAACTTAACATGTTTTTATTAAGAAAAAAAAATAGTGGACCAATGGTGACCCTCTATACACAAATTTTCACATTATATTCAAGTTCTGATGAGCTTCTCATTATTGTGTCTGATGGCCACTTACACAGTGACTGCAGAAACTCCTGAAGAACAGCATCTGTTAACAGAATATACAAAAGATAAAAGGTCAGACAAGCATGTTCAATTTTTTATTCACGTTTACAATAGTCTGTACATTGATCATACAAATCATACATTGAACCAATACTATTTTTGAACAGTAAATGAGGATGAGCAGCAGGGAACTGTATCAGAATGGCATGTCGATATTGTTTTCGGTACAGTCAAGCATACAACACTTTATGAATTAGTATCATACAGAATACGGGCCGATTTAACCAATCATATGAACGGGGCGTTTTGGTGCTGCATACAAACATGTGCCATAAACCACCACAAACAAACTCAAAAAGGAGATATCAAGCTGAAATCTCGCTCTCCGTTTGTTAAAGCAAAATAAATAAATACATTAAAAAAAAAAACCAAAAAACAGTTAAATTTACCTCCAAATAGCAGGACTTTTATCCGGTTATTTCAGGATCACGTAGGCCATTAAATTCCCTGTTGTCGTCGCCATCAAGGTCAGTCTGCGATGTCACTTGATTGAACTGGTCAGAATTCCCAAGATTGAGCGATCTATTGCACTTTCAGTGTTTTATTAAATAAATTTTAATAAATTATACTTCACCTGAAAACCCAGAGTGACTGAGCAAGGGGGATTCAGACGAGTACCGTGACGTCAGCAGCTCTGATTGGCTGAAGGCATTGTGCAACAAAATCTGATTGGTCACAGACCAAGTGAAGAGACATTTAAATTCTGATAATAAATTTAAAAATTGGCTTTTAATGCATTAGTCATACTGAAATAAATAAGCACAAGTAATAAAATGAATTCCAAGGATGAATAAATAAACTTAAAAAATATACTCAAATTTAACTTTAAATACACTACAACTTCAGGATATTAATGTATTTTTTTAATATACTTTCAGTGCATTGTTACAATGATCATTTTCAGCACAGTTAAAATATACCTCAAATATATTTTTATAAAGTGCAAATAAATACACTTTTAAAAAATAAACTGAACTTTCACTTCAAGTATATTTTCTAAAATATATTTTTTATAAAATATACTAAAAACATTATTTTAAAGTGTGTTAAAAGTTGTATTGTGAAATATGATGCTAATATACTTTTTATATAATTAAAGATAGTAATTTTTTGTTGGTATATTTGCAATGTACTATAGAAAAAGGGAATATATTTAAAATACAATAAAGTATACTTTTTTTCACTAGGGATGTATTATAAGATCGTTATGTTTGTAGAGTGATCCATTAAAACGTACAATATATATTTCAGTTCAGATAGTGGAGTAATACTATTATTATTCCATTAGGTCAGATCTATATTGTTCGCTGCAAACATGATGATCTTAAATGTATTAATTATTAATTTACTATTAATAAATGTGTAAAGTTTCTATTGCGCTTCTGATTTGGCAGTGAAATTTGCCGATTTTGGGTGCATAAGATGTGAAGGATTCTATGGTCCAGTCAAAGAGTATAGAACCCAAGAGGCGACACTTTGATACTTTTTGGGCAGCAGCCACTAGATGGCGCTCCAGTAGCGTGGACACCATTATGGGGTGAAAATACTAACTGGACCATAAAATCCTTCACATCTTATGCATTGTAATTATATGGCTCCTACAGTAAATGTTGTATTGTCTTATATATGTTCTATTTTACCAGTTGTGGAATCCAATCATTCATCCATCTGAGGTAACGTAGTTAACCTACTTTATTGAGTATTTCCATTTTATGCAACTTTAACAATTTATTAATAGTAAATTAATAATTAATACATTTAAGATCGTCATGTTTGCAGCAAACAATATAGATCAGGGCCCGTATGTATAAAACTTATAAGGAATGCTCTTAAGGATAGTCTTAAGTTTTGACTTAAGTGTCAAAAAATTCTTAGTAAAGAGTAGGAGTTTTCTAAGAGTAAGAGACTTTTATAAGAAGCTAAAAGCAACTTTTAGTGAAGTATAAGACGATTCTTAAGTGCTGACTTAAGTGTTGTGAACTAAGGACTACAATGATGTCAACTCAAATGTCCGCCCTCAACCTCTGAATCAGCCAATAGCAAGCCCATAGTCAACATAAAAATGTATTGCTTCTGACGCATGGTTTGATTGTCAGTTGGAAAGTCAATGAACTGCCTTAGAGTAGTGGCCAAATGTGATGTACAGCCATAGGAAAACTGACATCTTCAACTTTAATTCATATATTTTAAAAAAATTTGTTAAAAGATGTAAGCATATATGTAGCTGTGCTTGGAGTCAATTGTTTCATTGTGATAATGAAATAAAATTTCAAATTATTCAAATTATTTTTGGCCAGGCTGTCATGCAAAGGTCAAGTCAAGTCACCTTTATTTATTATAGCGCTTTTTACAATGCAGATTGTGTCAAAGCAGCTTTACATTGATAATTGGTATATAATTTTTTCCTTTTAAAGAAGTGTCAATGCAGGCAGATCAAAAGCACTGTTGAATAATGTCAAGGATACTGTTGAATATCAAATGTCAAGTCAATTAAATTAAATTAGGGCTGCACGATTAATCCTATTTTATCACGATAACGATATCTGCTTCTCTCGATTGATTTTAAATAATCGTCACGATATTGGCCCGCTCTATGAATATGAACATAATTTGGAAATATTGGAAGTAAATTAGGAATTTCGCTGTTTTATCTTTTGAAGTTCCTAAAGGTTTTACCATTTTTCATAATGTTGATCAGCTAGAAATGATTTTTCTTTGCTTTACGAACTTTGCCGGGCATTTGAATCTGGTTTGTCTTATTGCAAACGAATTGTGTTGCTTTAAAATCTAATGTGAATACATATACAAAGCGCTCACCAAACCATGTTTTGTATTGATTTACCATCTAACGAAGTTTCATAGTTGGTTAAATTAAGTCTTTGTGCCACCTACAGGTCTTTTGGGTGAAGGTAGGTTGGTAAAGAACTTGCAAAATAGCCATAGTTACATTACTCTTTTGATAGAATAAACATGATTATAATCGTGATTATAATTTTTGAGGAAACTGTGGCACTGGCTGTCGTGTTGATGATGTCTTCACAATGGATGATCTAGTCGACTCGATCTCTGCTGATACAGGGCTGCGTTGTGGTGTGTCAAGGCACCGTCCTCGGTCTCCTCTGGAAACGGCCCCGAATCCGGTGACTACGGTAAACCTCGGGATAAACAGAAAGACTAATATTAGCGTAGATGCCATTCTTTTTCTGATGTAACAAGTACATCTGGTGTTATAGGAAGTGTTCCGGTTCCTGAACTAATTTATGCAGCCTAATAATCCTTTAACGGATTGAAAATATAAATATATAATGTGTTATGTGTATGCCAGGTTAAAGAGATGCGTTTTTAGTCTAGATTTAAACTGACAGAGTGTGTCTGCATCCCGAACAATGCTAGGAAGGTTGTTCCACAGTTTAGGTGCCAAATAGGAGAAGGATCTACCACCTGCGGTTGATTTCGATATTCTAGGTATATCAGCTGGCCTAAATTCTGAGATCGCAATAACGTGAAGGACTATAATGCATTAAGAGCTCACTTAGGTACTCGGGGGCTAAACCATTAGGCTTTGTAAGTAATTAACAAGATTTTAAAATCTATACGATGTTTAACAGGAAGCCAATGCAGTGACGACAGAACTGGCTAATATGGTCATACTTCCTAGTTCTAGTAAGGACTCTAGCTGCTGCATTTTGTACGCTGTAGTTTATTTATCAAGCGGAGGAACAACCACCCAGTAGAGCGTTACAGTAATCTAACCTTGAGGTCATGAACGCATGAACTAACTGTTCTGCATTCTTCATTGAGAGCATATGTCGTAGTTTAGATATATTTTTTAAATGGAAGAAAGCGGTTTTACAGATGCTAGTAACATGGCCTTCAAATGAAAGATTGGTATCAAAGAGCACACCCAGGTTCCTAGCTGACGACGAAGACTTAACAGAGCAGCCATCAAGTGTTAGACATATTCTAGGTTATTACGTGAAGAAGTTTTTGTCCAAAAATTAGAATCTCTGTTTTTCTGAATTTAGTAGTAGGAAATTACTGGTCATCCAGTTTTTTTATATCAGCTATGCATTCTGTTATTTTGTGAATTGGTAAGTTTCGTCAGGGCGTGAAGAAATATAGAGTGAGTATCATTCAGCGTAACAATGAAAACTAACGCCATGCTTCCTAATGATATCTCCCAAGGGTAGCATGTACAGAGTGAAAAGCAATGGTCCTAGTACTGAGCCTTGCGGTACTCCATATGAACTTGTGACGATATGATATCTCATCGTTTACTACTACAAACTGATAACGGTCAAAGTATGATTTGAACATGCCAATGCAATTCCACTAATGCCAACATAATTTTCAAGTCTATTTAAGAGAATATTGTGATCGATAGTGTCAAATGCAGCACTAAGATCCAGTAACACTAATAGAGAGATACAACCACGATCTGATGATAAGAGCAAATCATTAGTAACTCTAATGAGAGCAGTCTCAGTACTATGGTACGGTCTAAATCCTGACTGGAAATCCTCACAGATATTTTCTTTCTAAAAAGGAACATAGTTGCGATGAAACTGCCTTTTCTAGTATTTTTGACAGAAAAGTAAGATTTGAGATTGGCCTATAATTGACTATTCTTAGGATCTAGTTGTGGTTTTTTAATAAGAGGGTTTAATAATAGCCAGCTTAAAAGTTTTTGGAACGTATCCTAATGACAAAGATTAATTAACAATATTAAGAAGGGAATCTATGACTTCTGGAAGCATATCTTTCAATAGCTTAGTTGGTATAGGGTCTAACATACATGTTTTGATTTTGATGATTTAACAAGTTTAGACAATTCTTCCTCTCCTAAAGCAGTAAATGAAATGAATTTTTCCTCAGGGACACTACAATGCAATGTCTGACACGATACTGTAGTAGACGGTTGCATGGTTATAATTTTCTCTCTAATATTATCAATCTTGCAAGTAAAGAAGTTCATAAGTCGTTACTGCTGTGCTTTGGAAACATCAGAAGTTGAAGCTTTATTTTGTTAATTAGCCACTGTATCAATAAATACCTAGGGTTGTGTTTATTTTCTTCTAAGAGTTTTGAAAAATAGGCAGATCTAGATCTAAATAGGCAGTTTTTAAGGCCTTTCTGTACTCAATCATTTTCTCTCTCCACGAAATGCGAAATACTTCTAGTTTGTTTTCTTCCAGCTACGCTCCATTTTCTGGCTGCAGTTTTTAGGGCCCGAGTTCACTGTACCATGGATTGGATTAAATTCCTTAATCTTTTTTAAACGCAAAAACGACTGAATCTAATGTGGAAAAGACAGAGGCAATAGTTTCTGTGCAACATCGAGGTTTTCTAAGCTGTCTGTATGCTAAGGCGATGAAAGATTATTTATAAAGCGATCTTTAGTGGTAGAAGTGATTCTACCATATTTATGGCAGGGAGGCAGTTTAGCCTCTTTGACTAAATGTAGTATACACGACTAATGATCTGAGATGTCGTCACTCTGCTGCAGAATTTTCAACGGCGTCAATATCGATTCCATTGTGACAATATTAGATCTAAAGTATGATTACGACAATGAGTGGGTCCTGACACGTTGTCTAACACCAATAGAATTTAGAATGTCTGTAAATGCCAATCCCAATGAATCTTTTTTTATTATCTACATGGATATTAAAATCACCAACAACAAGGACTTTATCTGCAGCTAGTACTAACTCTGATAGAAAATCAGCAAATTCTTTAATAAAGTCAGTATGGGTTCCTGGTGGCCTGTATACAGTAGCCAACACAAATGTCAACTTACATAATGTTACATAAAGCACCATCACTTCGAAGGAATTATATTGAAAGACTTGACTAATACTGTAAATATACTATAAATTACAGCAACACCTCCCCCTTTGCCTTTCTGTCGAGGATTGTGTCGATAATCATAACCTTGAGGGCTGGACTCATTTAAGTAATGTAATCGTCCGGTTTTAGCCAGGTTTCTGTCAAACAGCACATCTAGATTATTGTCTGTGATAAAATCATTTACAATAAGTGCTTTGAAGAAAGTGATCTAATATTTAACAATCCAAGCTTTATCATTTGTTTATCATTATTATCTCGATTTTTTTTATTTGTGAACATCAATTAAATTTTTTCCATTAAATGGGTTTGGAAGTTTTTTGTTTTTATTAATTCGGGGTACAGACACAGTCTCTATGTGATAATATCTAGGTGTAAGAGTTTCTATGTGTTGGATTTATCTGACTTCTGTAACGTGAGGCAGCTAGCAGACGGTCGGTATAGCCAGTCTGTCTGCTTCCTGACCTGGGCCGTAGTTTGTCATGTTTCAGCTCTAAGACTATGTGCCATATTACTAGAGAGAAGAGCAGCACCATCCCGGGAGGGATGAATACCATCTCTTTTCAACAGGTCAGTCTGCCCCAAAAACTTTTCAATTATCTATGAAACCTATATTATTCTGCGGACACCACTTAGACAGCCAGCCATTGAGTGATGATAATCTGTTAACTATCTCATCACTCCGACGAACAGGAAACAGAGCAAATTACTTCTCCTGACATTGTACTTGCGAGTTCACACACCTCTTTAATGTTAATTTTAGTGATCTCCGACTGGCGAAGTCGAACATCATTTGTGCCGACGTGAATAATAATTTTAGAGTATTTACGATTAGCATTAGCCAGCACTTTTAAATTTGCTTTGATGTCAGGTGCTCTGGCTCCCGGCAAACATGTGACTATGGTGGCTGGTGTCTCTATTTTCACGTTCCGTGTAATAGAATCGCCAATTACTAGGGCACTTTCAACAGGATTCTCAGTGGGTGCGTCACTGAGTGGGGAGAACCTGTTTGATGTTCTTAATGGAACGGAAGAGTGGTGTTTTCCGCGACTAGGCCGCCTCACCATTACCCAAGTGCCCTGCTGCGCGGGCTCTACAGCAGGAACCGAACAATGTACAGAGTTCACTAAGCTAGTCGCATCCAAAACAGTATCTGAAGCCCCTGCATTCTTACTATCCTCGATTAAAGTTTGGATGCGTGTCTCTAATTCTGAGATTCTCTCTGTCAGCCTGACTTTCCCTACATTTATGACATGTAAATCCCTCATCGCTGACAGAGAGGGCTATGCTAAACATGTGACAGATGGAACACGATATAACACTGGGAAAGGATGACATAACTCACCGTGTTTGTAGACTGATCCGAGTTGCCACAGCTGTTTGATGAACGCGTTGGAAGAGAAGCGCGCGAGACTGATGACAAGTTAAACAATCTAGCGAGATGCAAACGCGTGTAACAGCGATTTAGATTCAAAATTACAAGCTGGCGACGTCAGATTAATGTGGGTGGGCAATAGTATATATATAAAGTAATGATAATATAAGCAACAAAAAGTACGAGATTCAATAAAAGTAAGAGAAAACAAAGCTATACGGAGATACAAAACACTGAGCAGAGAGGCAGACAGGAGCAATCGAGCAATCGCAAAGAAATTAACACATGCAAAAACAAGAGAGAACCAATTAAATATTAAAAACTGATTATCTTGTAGGCAATGTCATATTTTGAAAACATTTAAATAATATAAACATAAAAATATTTTCCTCATATTTTGATTGATATTTTGGTTTAAGCAAAATTGTTTGCGATTTAACAAGAAACTTGTTTGTATTTACTCTGTGTACTGTACGTTCATTTTTTGTGCTTCCTTGTCATTCATTCATCAACTGCGCTATATTTTTTGTGAAGCATTTTGTTGTGCATCAGCTGTGATAAACAGACAACCACTCTCATTACCTGTGTAACAGACCAGACAGAGTTTTGCAGGTAAACTACTGCACACTGACGCCTGCTAGAGAATGAGGTGTTTAGCATCATTGATGGTGCACTCACCTCGCAGCAGTGATCGGGACCGAATCAGAGCAGGGTGGTTAGTATTGGAGTGTAAGTTTAGAAGGCGGCGCAATGTTTGTTTGGGTTGATTTCAAATATCAACAACGAATTTGAGAAATCGCATACAGCACCTTTAAATGTATTAAAATGCATTAAACATATTAAAGGGTTAGTTCACCCAAAAATGAAAATTATGTCATTAATGACTCACCCTCATGTCGTTCCAAACCCGTAAGACCTCCATTCATCTTTGGAACACAGTTTAAGATATTTTAGATTTAGTCCGAGAGCTTTCTGTCCCTCCATTGAAAATGTATGTACGGTGCACTGTCCATGTCCAGAAAGGTAATAAAAACATCATCAAAGTAGTCCATGTGACATCAGTGGGTTAGTTAGAATTTTTTGAAGCATCAAATACATTTTGGTCCAAAAATAACAAAAACTACGACTTTATTCAGCATTGTCTTCTCTTCCGGAATCCTTTCCATTGAATTGATTCCATTGAATCCTTTCATCTGTCGGCGTTGGTAATGCACTTTTACGTTGCCATGGTTGTTTTTGGCGATTAGGACATCCGCGACAAGCACACTTACACACCATTTTAAAAAATATAGCAATACCAAAATACAAACAATGTAGAATAGCTTGAATACAGCGTGCGTCTCCCTCAGACTGTAAACGAAGCTCGGGCGCACCAGATAACACGTCAGCAGCGTCTTACGTCAGCAGCGTCACTGCGGAGTCGTGAACACGGATTGACAACAGACCCGGAAGAGAAGACGCAAATAGTACAAGTGGCTTGTAAAGAAACAAAGACTGGCGGTATGACACTTTAATTGAAGCAGAATTTCGCTGAGGAGATCGCTAAACTCCAGCGCACGTTTGTTTTCAGATCATCAGCGCTTCTTCCGCATTTAGAGGGAGCGCATGCACAGAGTTGCCAGATTGCACAGATTAAGTAAAACACCGGGAAGACAGTATGTCCTTTTAAGGGAAAAGCTCTATTTGAAGATATTTAACTCTTTGCATCTGGCAACCACAAGCATATCCCAAAGAAAAACACTTTTTCAGGATAAATAATGATCGGGCCAATATCGTGACGATTATTTGAAATCAATCGAGAGAAGCGGATATCGTTA
This sequence comes from Culter alburnus, assembly GCA_028476615.1. Classification (NCBI taxonomy): domain Eukaryota; kingdom Metazoa; phylum Chordata; class Actinopteri; order Cypriniformes; family Xenocyprididae; genus Culter; species Culter alburnus. The sequence continues at coordinate 37,248 of JAOTNS010000022.1, forward strand.
TCGCGATTAAAATACGATTAATCGTGCAGCCCTACTTGCTACCCAGGAAAGATGTCATCTTGATGGCAGTTTATGTCTCTGCATCCCAATAAACGCCTCCATGTCAGTGATTCCTTCACACAAATGTGAGTCACTCTTGCCGTTGCACTATGACAGATGTTTGCTTCTGCACCTGTCGCTGATGAAAGTCTGGATGGTCCCTTTCATCTTAGGTACTGAGAATTCGATGTCCATTTTTTCCAAAAACAAGCTGAAGCATGGACTCATCTGACCACAGCACACATTTCCACTTTTAGACCATCTGAGACAAGCTCGAGCCCAGAGAACTCAGCAGAATCACTGCATTGAACAGACGTGTATCTTTCTCTTTGTGTAACAGAGATTAGAGCTGCATTTCCTTGATGCAGCGTCAGACTGTTAAGTGACAACTGTTTTCCAAAGTACTCCTGAGTCCATGTGGCTTTATTTAACTCAGTGACATGACGGTTTCTCATGCAGTGCAATCTGAGGGGTCAAAGGTCATGCACATTCAACTGAGGTGTCCTGCCTTGCCCTATACAGACTGAGATTTCTCTGGATTCCCTGAATCTTTTTACAATATTATTTATAGTAGATGGTGAAAATTCAATCAATTCTTTGCAGTCTTGCATTGAGAAATGTAATTTTTGAATTGTTTGACAATTTTTTCATGACATTTGGTACAAAGTGTTGAGCCATGACCATCTTTTCTTGACTGAGAAGCTCTTTTACACCCAAACATGATTCCCTCACATGTTACCAATTCACCTGATAACTGTGGACTGTTCAACAACAGTTTAACTTGGATATTATATAATCTTTTCACTTTTACTGTGTTGCAGCCATCAAAATCAAAATTTGTTTATATTCACAAAATACAATTGATGTTGTTCAGTGAAAACATTGAAAATCTTTTCTTTGTCAGTTAAAAAAAGGTTCAAGAGAATGAACAAATCACAGATTGTGGTTTTTATTTTACAAAATGTCCCAACTCTTCTGGAAATGGGGTTTGTACATAAACAGGGATTTTGAAATTGAATATCTGAACCCATCTATAGGCATCCCACAACAAGTGTTCATTTATATATCTGTCTTATATGTAGATCTACAAACTGATGGATTAATAAAAAAACTAAATAATGCTTATTTGAAAATGTAAAAATTCAGAAAGTTTTCTGTGACGGGTAGATTTAGTGTAGGAGGACTGAATATAGAGCTTGTACAGTATAAAAATCATTGTGTGTGTGTGTGTGTTGTTCAGCTGCTGTATTGTGAGGGACAAATGTGTGTGTTTGTGTGTTTTCTAGTGTGGATCACGGAGGAGAGTTCATGATTACATCAAGACTACACAAATGTAAGTCCTCAAACACACAGTTTCAGTGTTTGTTGTTTTGTTAAGTTTGCTTGAAAAAGCCACATTTACTGATCTACTATTTAACCTTATTATTATTCTTCTTAGACTAAATTTCTAAACGCTGCTCCTCCCAGAGTTTAATCTACATCCACCAAACTCAGATCTATCTATCTGACATGAAAGGACTTTATTACATTACCATTTTTGATAATTATTAACTTATGTGGCATTATGAAATAAGTGTCTTATGCTCAACAAGCCTGCATTCATCTAATCAAAAACAGCAATATATATTTAAAAATATTATTACAATTTAAAATAATGGTTATCTATTTGAATATACTTTATAATATAATTTATTTCTGTGATCAAAACTGAATTTTCAGTCTTCAGTGTCACATGATCCTTCAGAAATCATTCTAATATGATGATTAATTTTCAAATTTGGAAAGTGGAAATAGTTAATATTTTTTATAATATGCGGTGATCCTTTTTTTCAGGATTCTTTGATTTAAAAATTTATTCAAAATAGAAATCTTTTCAAATTACCTTTACACCACCTTCTGGGTGGCCTTTTTGCCTTTAACTGATAATATTTTTTAAACCACTATTACTAAGTAAATAATTTACAGTTTACATGCCATGGTATATTTGAGTATGGTGCAAACTTTATTGTTTACCGTGAAACATTTACATATTCTTGAAGATTTCTTTAGGTCTTTTCTCAGACCCAACCTTATGTGAACTTGAACTTGTCTTGGACTCCAACCTCTCTGGTCTCGTTCTTGACCCGGACTCAAATGAGCTGGTCTCGACTACAACACTGCCATAGCAACACCCTAGCAACCACCTAAGAACACCATAGCAACCACTTTCTATACCCTAGCAACACCCCAGCGACCACCCACACTATTCTAGCAACCGCGTAGCAACACCCTGGCAACCACCAAGAGTACCCTAGCAAACGCATAGGAACACCCTAGCTAACAGCCTGAGTACCCTATCAACTGCATAGGAACATACTAGCAACCACCTAGAATACCCTAGCAACCGCATAGGAACACCCTAGCAAAGAGCCTGAGTACCCTAGCAAACTCATAGCAACAAACTAGCAATCACCTAGAATATCTTAGCAACCACATAGGAAAACAATAGCAACCACATATAATACCCTAGCAACCACATAGAATACCCTAGCAACCGTATAGGAACATACTAGAAACTACCTAGAATATCCTAGCAACCACATAGGAACACCCTAGCAAACAGCCTGAGTACCCTAGCAACCACATAGTAACATACTAGCAACTGCCTAGAATATACTAACAACCACATAGAATACCCTAGCAACTGCACAGGAATATACTAGCAATCACATAGAATATACTAGCAACCACATAGAATACCCTAGAAACTGCATAGGAAAATTTTAGCAACCACCTAGAATACCTAGCAACCGCATAGGAACATACTAGCAACCACCTAGAATACCCTATCAAACAGACTTAGTACCCTAGCAACCACATAGGAACATACTAGCAACCACCTAGAATACCCTAGCAACATATAGGAAAACCTAGCAAACAGGACTGAGTATCCTAGCAACCGCATAGGAAAATAATAGCAACCACCTAGAATATCCTAGCAACCATACAGGAACACCCTAGCAAACAGACTAGAATACCCTAGCAACCGCATAGGAACACCGTATCAAAAAGACTGAGTACCCTAGCAACAACATAGGAACATACTAGCAACCACCTAGAATACTCTAGCAACCGTATAGAAACATACTAGCAACCACATAGAATATACTAGAACCCATGAATACCCTGCAACTGCATAGGGACACTCTAGAATACCCTAGAAACCGCATAGGAACACCCTAGCAAACAGCCCGAGTACCCTAGCAACCGCATAGCAAATACTAGCAACCACCTAGAATACCACATTATATAGCAAAAGGCATGAGTACCTAGCAACCACATAGCAACATCTAGCAACCACCTAGAATACCCTAGCAAGCAACCACTAGAAACTAGCTAGGAACCATACTACCAACCATATAGAATACTCTAGAACCGCATAGGAACCCCCTATCAAACAGACTGAGTACCCTAGCAACAACATAGGAACATACTAGCAACCACCTAGAATACCTAGCAACATTATAGGAACACCCTAGCAAACAGGCTGAGTATCCTAGCAACCGCATAGGAACATAATAGCAACACCTAGAATATCCTAGCAACCATACAGGAACACCCTAGCAACAGACTAGGAATACCCTAGCAACCACCAAATGCCCCCCAATATTTTTCCCGATGTGATCCGTCAGCTCCAGTCCACTAATTTGGAGTGGTTAAGGCCCGGGTATACTTCATTTCCCACGTTCCCCTCCGTCTCTCACACAGTTGAGCACGCAAGTCTTTCTAAGATACTCCTTTGCCCATGAGCGCGGAAAGACGCATTCGGCGCATGTACACGCCGTGGTCATAAAAATTCGGCTGCGTGGCCACTTCTTAGAAAGTCAAAACTAGTCCACAGTCTAGTAAACCTTTCTTGCTTGCGCCGACTAAAAACGCATGAGAAACATCATGAGACACATCATGAGACAGGAGAGACTCAGACATTGCAGTACTGAACGCTGAATGGTCCATGCATGTGGATTTAGATAAAACAGTTCATCGATTTGATGCCGTGCCCGAACGCCGTTTATCTCTTCGCAGTGGCATATATAGCGGAATTGCAGGGCTATTAAATTATATTTCTTATTATCATGCTACTTTTATTATTAAATTAATATTGCAATTAATTTGCCCCGCGATATCATCAGCACATCAATGCATAACCGACGTGCTGCGAGGATAATAAAATATTAGATAGCTTACTCTTAACTTATTTAGCTTATTTAAAGAACAACTTGTTTAACACGAAATACTTCTCGATTCACGAAAAATACTTTTTTTTTTTTTCTCACTATGGGCCACAAGAGAAATATGTGACCAGTCACGGAAAGTAGGGACACAAGTCGGTTCTGGGGCATTTTGATTTATTCACAAATTCTGAAAGTGTAGTCTCCAAGCTTTCCAACAATGTGTAACACATGGAAATCTGATAATATTTGGAGAAGAAGTTGTGGCCATTTGAAGGTAGGCACTCAAGAAAGCTCTATAGGGAGAAAAACGCCTCTAAAGTTGCAGTTCTCACCTGTTCTCACCTGCTGGGAGTGACAATAGTGCTCATTTACATCTCATTTAGATAAGCCATACCCCCTGTAAAGCTGCATGGACCGCATACTATTAATAATAAAGGATACTAACTGAACTAACAGAGGCCAGAGATCGCTAACTATGGCTATTCAAAACACTTTTCAAGACAATAAATACACGATTGAGATGATGAATGCATGTATTGACTGAATTTGCGTCTGAATAGCGAGGCTCCGTGGGCTGGCCGCATTAGCGGATATGAGCTGAATAACGGGCGTCGGACATGGCTCTTTCATACAGATTACATAAACACAGAAGGTTTGTTTTCGATTTGACTTACACGATTTAAAACTTGACATTTCAAAGTTTTTTCAGACATAAGTATAATTTTTTTTGTGATTAGTATCACTAAGTTACAGTTCATTTCTGAGAACTATCAGATTGGACTGCGTTCAGAGGGAGACGAGAGATCACCATCATGTTAGTTTTCTTTATTTTACAAAAAGCACAAACATTTTTTTACTCTGAGTGTAACAAATAAAAGAAGACATTCTATAGTATCAATTGATATATACTTATGTCTCTTGACAAAAAATGACGGAGTATTTTAAGTCTGTTTTGCTGCAATGTGAAAAAAATCCTGCAAAATGCGCCGGCGCGTTACCCGACTCCAGAGAGGTAATGTTCTTTTATGCCGCTTTCATCGTCGCTCAGATCGTCTTCAGAATCAGTGAGCGCTTGTTCATAAGCATCGGCTTGTCGAAGAAGTACTTCAAAACATTTTCGGTGTAACAGCCACGGTTCTTCATTGAATTTGATATCAGCTAGAGCGGCCAGAGCGCGCATAATAAGTACACAGTAAATTTTGCAGTGTTAAATGAACTCTATAAGAGTCAAATTTAACACTCAGCCCGAGTGTATTTGGTCCCACTCAGAATTGGTGATAAATTGACTCTCATCATAGTGTTAAATTTTCAGAGTTAAATTAACTCTATTTTGAGTAAAAATTTAACACTGCTCAAACTGTATAGTGTTACTAGAGTTTAACACTAGGGGAAAATTAACTCAGTTGGGTTACTAGAGTTAACTAGAAATTAACTCTGTTTGGTGTTACTAGAGTTTAACACTAGGAGAAAATTAACTCAGATCAGTGTTAATATTTCACTTATGTAGAGTTTATTTACATTTGTAATAGTGAAAAATTCTCAAATTTTAAAACCCAATCAGTGTTTTCAAAACAGAAAAGAAAACAAGTTCAACGACATCACATTTAAAACATTTATTTAAACGTTGTCAGGCTCAAGAAACACACGTATATGCACAAAAATACGTCACATCTGCATGAAATGACAATACATCACTGTATGCAGTACAGAATCTGTTGAACCACCTAGCTTAGCAACCTTGCTCTAACCTCAGCAATACAAGGACTTCACTTTGCCAGCATCTTTTTTGTGCACTTTCATTCTAACAAAAGTGTACATCTTGTGTAGAATAGTGTTATAAATGGTGCCAAAAACAAAGTGTGCCTTAAAAGGTTAGTTCACCAAAAAATGAAAATTCTCTCCTTAACTCACCCTCATGTCATTCTAAACCTGTAAGGCTTTTGTTCATTTTCAGAACACAAATTAAGATATTTTTGATGAAATCTGGGAGACTTCTGTCACTTCATTGACAGCCTACACAACTACCACTTTCAAGGCCCAGAAAGGCACTAAAGACATCATTAGATTAACCCATGTGGCTCTGTTGATTTAACTTCAGTTTTATGAAGCAACGCAAAAACCGGACTTGCGTACATGAGAGCACCACGACGCATGATTTGTTGAAATGAAAGCGGTCGTTGTTGTGTGAATGCGGTATAAAGTTGAGGTTAACCAATAGAGTAACATGGATTACTTTAATGTGTCATTACTACCTGTCGGGGCCTTGAATGTGCTAGTTGTGTAAACTGTCAACAGAGGGACAGAAAACTTTCAGATTTAATTAAATATCTTCATTGGTGTTTCGGAGATGAACGAAGGTCTTACGGGTTTGGAACGGCATGAGGGAGAGTTATTGACAGAATTTTCATTTATGGGTGAATTAATCCCATTTAAAATTTCATCAAAAGAAGAGGCTGACTTGCATGGAATGACATGTTGATCAAGAATGAAGAACTGGTGAACTGAATTCTGGTTTCAACAGCCTGAGCACTTGAGCCTGAGGTGATAGGGCCGAGCACTTCCAGCGATGTCTTGAAGATGCTCCTCAATGCTTGTTTCACTCTGAGAAAACCAAGCAAATTGCAGAGGACTAATGTTAAATAAAGAAAACTACAAGAAAAATAATAATAAAAATAATAAAAATAAAACAAACCTTCTAGAAGACAAGATACTTGAGATGTAGACGCCTTTTCTGGTCTTGACAAGACGATCCTTTTCCTGATGAACAACAAAGCATTTTAAGATCAACACTGCTTAAAGAATGCTATGAAGTTAATCCTTAGTCACATTTAAAGGGTTAGTTCACCCCCAAAATGAAAATTCTCACCCTCATGTCTTTCCAAACCCATAAGACTTTTGTTCTTGTTTGGAACACAAATTATGATATTTTGATGACAGAATGCTATCAGATTTCCTTCCATAGACTGCCTTTCCAACTGACACTTTGATGCTTCAAAAAGTTCATAAAGAGATTGTAAAACTAATCCATATGAATTGAGAGGTTTAGTCCAAATTTTCTAATGAGAACCTGTCGCTTGTTATAATGAATGGATTTAATTTTTGCTTTACTCGCATGTAAACATTGATCAGCGAACATAAGCAGAAGCTCAACCGAACCTTAATAAAAACACAAAACCAAACCTCATCCGGAAGCTCAAACGTACCGCATAACACACGAGAATGAACCTCACTGGTAATACAGCACGGTTCTTGTGCGTTAAGTTTCGGTTGAGCTTCTGCTTATGTTCGCTGATCAATGTTTACATGCGAGTAAAAGCAAAAATTAAATCGTTCATCATATCAAGCGTCCGATTCTCATCAGAAAATTTGGACTAAACCTCTCAATTCATATGGATTAGTTTTACAATCTCTTTATGAACTTTCTGAAGCATCAAAGTGTCAGTTGCAAAGACTGTCTATGGATTAGAAATCTGACAGCATTCTGTCATCAAAAAGATCTTCATTTGTGTTCTGAAGATGAACAAAAGTCTTAGAACGACATGAGGGTGAGTAATTAATGACAGAACTTTTCATTTTGGGTGAACTAACCCTTTAATGCAACACCATGGCAATAAAACTGCCATGAAAGATGACACAATGAAATTCTCATTTCATTTTGTACCTTCAAATGATACTCCTTGTTCTTCAGCAATGCCTCTCTGTATAGTTTTGATTCTCCATGGCAAGTATCTGGTGGCACTCTCACCAACATAGCAATGCTCCTTAGAAAGACAAAAGCACAGAGAGAGAGAGAGAGAAAAAAGTTTTAAAATCCAAGAGCAAAATACACCATTTAAAACTTGTCAAATAATTAAAAAAAAAAAAAAAAAAAAAAAAAGTGTGTGAAAAAAGTAAAAGTGTGATACTTACATAGCCATTTTTGAAGGAGGGGTCACTGAGATACAGGAACACCACAATTACTCTGCATATTTCTCATTCATCTTCCTTGGTTATGATGAACTGCAAAATAAAATACAAATTTATATATCTATTTATCTATCTATATCTATATCTATATATAAAAGAGAGGACTATAGTGAAAGATCATATACAGTTAATAATATGAAAATTACCCATTCTTTTCTGTCATGTCAGCTAACAGGATATTGAGTTTCTCATTTCATCCCCCAAAGTCGTAGTTTGATTCTATTCATTTATTTTAAGCTCCCCACCAGATTTCTGCAATGGATTCCACCAGCTTAATGATTAAAAAACAAAAATCAAAACAAAAATATAAATATGGTATGTAAAAATACTTCAAACAAGATTTCTAAATGTTTAATCATATAAAGATCAAATTAATGTTGGATTTTTAAATTGAATTATTAGTTTCAACAGTAAGTTTTTTTTTTTTCTCCCTCAAATGCATAAGTAATAACGTGTTGCCCACCTTTTTTGGCTTCATCATCGAGCCTCATTCGTGTACTTGAAAACCTTTCTTCAATAATGAGTGTGTCCTGTGAGTCAGTGGAGTCAAAGGATGAAGACAGGGACTTGTTTGAGTGCATAGGAAAGGCTTGTTAATTAAAAAAAAGAGAACAAAATACGTTAGTTCAGCAATATGTGCTATGCCACGCCAATAACAGTCACTGCTAACAAAGTGAATTTCAAAATGCGTTACTTGTATCAACCGCCGCTCTGCTCAAGTCTACTGATTGTTTATGTCTAATAACAATAATATAAAATAGTTGTTCGTCCTACCGTAATCATTGCAGAAGGTTAAAGTGACGAGAAAAAAAGGGTATTTTTAAATGAGACTTTCCGCCTTCTTCGTTGTGCAGTGTTGGGCCATGTTAACGCTATCCCACAGCGCCATCTAACTTACGTGGCTTCAATAAAAATACAATGGTGGCATTTGACAAATCGAATTTATAATTAACTTCAACGTTACGTGTACATTATAAAATGTTGAAAACACCAGCCACAGCCCTACCTGCAAGATTTCGACCATCAAATACATAAATATGTGTCAGCTTACCCCCTATTGTGACGTTAGATAATTAAATGGTTTTTTTTTTAAACTATAAACACATTAAACGGATACACCTAACTACAGCTGAAAATCAAATTAAGTAAGATTTCTGACATCATTTAAACTTTATCATTACCACATTGTGACGAAAAAGCACATTTCTCCAACATAGGCCTAGTGACTTGCAGTGAAGTTATTCGATATTTCCGAGTTTAAACAAATTTCACCAGATCAAAAAAACTGCAACTGCATTATATCAGCACAATCGTTAACATCAAATATTAAGCTTATGTTTAATAAGTTAATTAAAAGAACTTACCTTTTAGTGCGAGGCAAAAGAAAATGGAGACGAGAGAACTTCCGCTCAGGTCTTCGGAGTTGGCTTAAGGGGCGGAGCTTAACAGAGTTAATTTAACGAGGCAGAATTCAACTCTGATTATTTTCACCAACACTAGGGGGTATTTTTCACTATTTGTTGTTAAATTAACTCCTTAAGAGTAAATGCAGATTAACACTGTTTGATTAACACTGCTGATTTTACTGTGTAGCCACGCTTCCCAGTATGGAAATACACACAGACAATAACACGCCCCTACTGCGTGCTAGAATCTCCGAAAAACAAGCCGATTTCAACCTCAAAATGTACGCTTTTAAATATACCAATACTGCTATCTCAAACATGGAAAGGCTTCTTCATGATCTCAACTAACAGATTCTGCAAAAAAACGAAAATCACCAATTTTGAAAAAAAATGCTTCTTTCTCATTTTGCTCGAGAGTTGTGCTGCCGACTTGTGTCCCTGGTTTCCGTGACGGGTCACATATTAAGAAAATAAATTAGATTCATCATTTTTAGTTTTGTCAGTGAATAATTGACTGGAGTTTGAGACTTCTTCACCCGCATAACTCTCATTCAAAGTTTGCACATTGTTTGTGTGATATAAACTGGCTCACCTTCATGGTTTAAAATGGAAATATTTTCAATATTGCATTTTGGCATTTTTCTTTATCACCAGTTGCTTGCAAAATGATGGACACTGATTCACATATTGTCCCTTGATAATAAAATTAAGTGAATTATTAAATAAATGAGTAAATAAACAACAAGCAAACTTGTTTGCTTAAAATTTCTGCGAATAATTTGCTGATGCAGGTACAAAAAAAAGTTTTGTACCTGCAAAAAAATAAAAAAAATTCTTGCCCCCCCACCTCGCAAGTCAAATGTCGCCCATGGTTTGAACTTTTATTTTCAAGAATGACATGTCTTAAACATAACGAAACATAACGAAACAAATTTATCATCAAATTCACCCATGTGAACTCTGCAGGTCAAAAGACCTGTAGAACTTCAAAATGTAAGCGGTTAAACGCACTCTCTACTTCCAGTATATGTACTTTAAATACATGATGCTCCGAAAAAATATTTTCAAAAGTTTGTCAATGCTTCCCATGCAATTCCTTTACTTTGGGAGACTCAATGGTAAGACCAACATTAGTGTTGTTGAGTGTAGCAGGAAGATAAAGGACCTACATAGAAACAGTAGACTTAAAGTTCAGTAGCACTCAAGGAGCTGGTTCCTTCAGAAGAGATGAGGTGCTTCTTCAACCACAAAGAATTTGTCGATCCTGCCCTTGATCCTTCTCAATACCAGTAGGAATGGCTGGTGGTCCTCCCTCGGACTGAGATGGCCTTCAATACCGGTGCAGGTGCAGGACTGTAAACAGCAAAAACAAAAATTACATTAAATGAGATGGAAAAATAAAATATTTGCAAAGATAAATGCATAAAACTCAGTACTAGTATTGTTTGATGAGAATTGTGCTTTAAGGGATAGTTCACCCAAATTAATGTTGTTCCACTCCCGTAAGACTTTTGTTCATCTTTTAAATAAAAGTGAAAATACTGAAAGATTTGTCCATTTGATGCTTCAAAAAGTTCATAAAGGGATTGTAAAACTAATCCATACGAAGTTTAGCACTTTAGTCCAAATTTTCTGAAGAGACACAGCCATCTTATATGATGAAGAGGCTGATTTTAGGTTTTTATTCACATTAATCAGCACAAGTAGTTCTTGTGGAAGCTCAAACGATGCTGCATAACACTGAGAATAAACTCATGCGTGAATTCCCATTTACAATATCTGATCAGTTTGTTTATAAATGTTTATATGTAAATAAAAAGACAAAGTTAAATGTTCACGTAATGCAAGTCTCTTCAGAAAATACGGAACAGCTTAATTCATTTGGATTAGTTTTACGATCTCTTTATGAACTTTTTGAAGCATCACAGTGGTATTTGTATACTGTCAATGAATCGACAAATCTCAAATTTCAATAAAATAACTACATGTGTTTTGAAGATGTCAAGACTTTTGTGTTTTCAAAAGTCTTAAGGGTTAGGAATGTCATGAGGGCGAGTACAAATTAGATTTCAGTAAATTAACCCCCTTAATAAGAATAAAAGCTGCACTCCACACATTTTTATGTCCTTATTTAACACCTGATTCAGATCATCAGCTCATTTGCAGGGAGTTCCATGAATTGAATTGAAGGTCCCCAGGACCACGACTGAAAACCACTGCATAATGGTATTTACAACCATAACCATACTTTCAAAGTTCATAATGACATTGCAACAGTATTGCAAGTTTTACCTTATGGAAGTGCACAAGTCTATTGTAGTCGTCTTTCTCGTCACTGGATTATTTTTTTCAGGGCGTCATGGACAATCTGATTAAACACGACACTATTAAGGGCTACAACTTGACTAGTAAAATGACGGAAGGTAATCATTACAGAAAAATTGTGAAAAACAACATGCATGCATACCTGTTTGCCATCACATCTATGCTAAATTTGTCACTGGCCTTTGTCTGACCATCAGCAGCGCAAAACCAGCAAACAAAGAATGAGTACATGTGCTGGAGGTTGAGGATTTTTTGTGTGACTAAGAGAGAAAAGCAAAATTTAATGTTTCATGTATATAAAAGTCTTAATTCATACAGGGCTAAAGATAAAACATTTACACTATTATGGAGACCTTAAAAGAATGCCTGAAGTGTTAAAACATTAAAGTATTAATATTACAATTCAATTCACATTTATTTGTGTAGCGCTTTTTTTTTTTCTTTTCACAATACATAGTTTCAAATACCAAATACCATCAGGATTACCACCAATTTAAGTTTGATTACTTCAATTTGTGTCCTCTACCACATCAGTGTCTGTCTTTTTTTTTTAACAATATCATAAATACAGAAAATGTTTTTCAAGCCCTGTGGACTTTAAGCATGGTTGCTATATGACTGGCTTTAATTAGTTATTGTCAAAGCCACAGCACTTAAATTCATTCAGAAAATCTTGAAATGCACCATGATATTGAACTTTCACCGGCATGACGACAGCTGTTGGTCAAGAAAAATGCAAATAGTTAATTTTAAATAAAGTCCAGTGAACAGATGCAGTCAGAAGCTCAATTTGTCATCTCACAAATTATATATTAAAGTGAGATTGCAAAATACTACGAACGATTTCAAATGAAACGTGCACGTAAGACGCATCTCTGGTTCTGGAACGGGTCTTTTCATACGTGGCCAGAAATATAACGTTAGGATAACCGCGACACGGTTTCACTATAATTTGTGCGTGGGGTGCAGATGCGTGCCTAACATTGCTGCCCTCACACGGGCCGAGACTGTGGAAAATAACGCACGGCTGTCCTAAAATATGAGACAAAGTGTATATTATTGCCTAAATTTGCCAGCACAAACAACTAACGTTAGAGCCCCAGGAGGGAAATAAATTACGTCACTTGTTTCAACGCATTAAACAGCTACATGAATCACAGAAAATATCATCTATTTTTCAGTCCAAAGTCTAAAATATCCGCAAAATATCATGCAAATTAATCAGCATTAAATAGTCTTACCTCAGTTTGCAAACTGGCTCGTGTCTTGTGTCAGCGCGGTCTGGCATGCAATCAAATCAGAAATAATGTTAGAACTCAAACAATGTTGTGGAACTTAGAAATGTTGAGAAATGTAAAATAAATATGAAAAAGGATAAAATTAAGTGGTAAAAGAATATATTATACCTGTTTGAGCACCGTCCGCTCCTCGTGCTCGTTTGCCATTAAAGGTGCTCTAAGCGATGTCACGCGTTTTTAGGCCAAAACATTTTTTGTCACATACAGCAAACATCTCCTCACTATCCGCTAGCTGCCTGTCCCCTGAACACACTGTAAAAAAAACGCGGTCTCTGTAGTCGCCACAAGCTCCGAAAACGGCAATAAAAACAAACTGGTGCAGCCTGGACCACTAAACATAATAAACATGCTCCAGCCAATAACCGACAAGAATGATTTTAAATGCGCGTTCATGACTGTTTCAGGAAGCGCGGAGGGGAGGGTCTAGCTAGCCTCTGTTTTGTTTGACAACACTTCGAACGTCAACAGGAAGTTAAATCCACCCAGAATCGCTTAGAGAACCTTTAATCCAAACGGAAATAATGTGCAACAACCGGAAATAGGATAAACTCATCTCCAGTGTCAATTAATCAACTCGCTGAAATAACACTGACTTTGAACATTGGTTTACACTGTAAGTGTTGATGTCCTTCAAATCAACACCAGAATCAACACATTTTTTAACACTGGGAAATTAACACCATAAAAACAACTCTGAACAACACTGGAAATTTTGCTGTGTAGCAACCACCTAGAATATACTAGCAACCGTATAGGAACATACTAGCAACCGTAAAGAACATACTAGCAACCACATAGAATATACTAGCAATCACCTAGAATACCCTAGCAACCGCATAGGAACACCATAGCAAACAGACTGAGTAGCAATAACATAGAATATACTAACAACCACCTAAAATACCCTAGCAACCATACAGGAAAATCAATCAATCTCTCAGTCTGTTTCTCTCTCGACCGACTGCATTTCCTTCAAAATCTTCAAACTTTAATCTCTTAAACTTCTTCAGTCTTTCTGCTCAGAGTTTCTCTTGACAATCTTCATCTAGTTGTAAATGTTGTTCTTGTGTTCAGACGCCTGTGATCTCACACTGGATCCAAACACAGCACACCCTCAACTCGTTCTGTCTGAGGAGAACAGGAAGGTGACGCGTGTGGAAGAGTATCAGTCGTATCCTGATCATCCAGAGAGATTTGATGGGTTTAATTATCAGGTTCTGTGTCGAGAGACTCTGACTGGACGCTGTTACTGGGAGGCTGAATGGAGTGAAGATTTAACTGGAATATCAGTGGCTTATAAAGGAATCAAGAGGAAAGGAGGGAGTGATGACTGTATGTTTGGACACAATGAGAAGTCCTGGAGTCTGGAACGCTTTCGTAACAGTCTCACTGTCCGTCACAATAAGAAGGAAACTGCCGTATCTTCTGGTTCAGTCAGTAAGAGAGCAGGAGTGTTTGTGGACGTGTCGGCCGGAACTCTGTCCTTCTACAGCATCTCTGACACACACACACTCACACACATACACACATTCACACACACATTCACTGATCAATCCCTCCGTGCTGGATTTACAGTTTATCCAGACTCTTCAGTGTCTTTGTGTCACATTAAACAACACACACACACACACTGACTGACTGACACACACACGTTTGTTTTTGTGAATTGTGGGGACATTCCATAGGCGTAATGGTTTTTATACTGTACAAACCGTATTTTCTATCCCCCTACACTACCCCTACCCATCACAGGAAACTGTGCACACTTTTACTTTCTCACAAAAACTCATTCTGTATGATTTATAAGCCTTTTGAAAAGTGGGGACATGGGGAATGTCCTCATAAGTCACCCTCTTCTTGTAATACCTATGTCATACCTATGTCATTATACACATGTCCTGATATGTCACAAAAACATGCCCACACTGATGACACACCCCGACTGACACACACACACACTGACTGACACACACACTGAACTTGTTTCGGTTGTGAAGGAAGAGGAGGAGCAAGTATCCAGTTTTAGCAGTTTATTTTCAAACACAATCAAAGATGATCCACAACGAAATTCCAGACCAGAAACAGGAACAAAATCCAAAGACTGGGAGAATGACAGCTTCACAAATATGTCATGAAAACGACTGAAACATGAGGGTTCAAGTACAGGTTACCATGGGAATAAACCAGGATCTGATTACAGTTACAGTAACACAGAAACACTTTAAATTAATCGACAAGCAGCTCAACATCAGTGTTTTCTGCTCATCCTCCGCAGAAACACAGACTCGACTCTTCAATGGCGACACACAAAACTCAGACAACAAACATTTTTCCCCATCAGAGTTTGAGGAAGTGGTTCATAACTTTAATCTTTTATCAATGTTGTAAACATCTCTGTCTCATCTTGTTTGAGTAATAAATAAAAGAAGTTCATCTTCTGTCATCTATTATTCAACTTCTCCTGTTGTTTTAGGCTTTTACTGTGATATCGGTTCAGTTTTGAGATATTTCAGTCAGGTTTCGTATTGAAGTAAAATATAATTTTGGTATGGTAACATCACTAGTCCTCAAGGAGCACAAGATCTGAGTGAGTCCCGACACATCATAAACAAACTCCCTTTAGTGGATCCTCCAAAACATCTCTGTTCTCTTGGAAATAAATGTCCTCATATTTTAAAGTTCACACTTCATAAAATAGTTTTGGCCACGTTTATCCTCACCAGATCAGACTCTGTTAAGAGTTTTTACAAGCTAATATAAGGTGTGTCATAAATTAACAATTATTATTGATCAACTTCATTCATATGATGTTTCTGCTGGACTCTGTTCAACTCTCTCCATACTAATGAGCTGCTGATCAATGTTTCCTCTTTCTCTGTAATTTAGAGGGAAATGCCTGATTTTTTATCGTTTAAGTCACTTTTCAAAAGTTGATAAAAGTTGCCAAATACATTTTAAAAACAGCTACATTTGTTGTTAAAAAATGTTAATGTAGTCTTAAATGTTGTTAATTGAATCAACAGAATAGTGTTGTCAACGCTGCTCAGGCGACAGTGACCTCTGGTGGTGAGGAGAGTGAGCAGCAGCTTCAGATCTTACAGTATTTAAGTCTCTCCTGATATTTTTCCTCACTTGTATCGGTAAAAATGTTTTTGATCTATAGATTCTTGTGACAAGCACTGTACAATCCATTTAACTTCAAAATGTTTGTAGCTAATCATAATGTAATAAAGCACGTCACATTACTCTAATATTGGGTAGAAAGTTACAGTGCCAAATCAACACAATATAAATAATATATTCCAGAGAATATTTTAATGAATTGCTTTAATGACAAATCTCATTAATAATATCATGTTCTTTTAGCTTCATTACATGTACATTTATGCATTTGGCAGATGATTTTATTCACAGTGACTTACATTGTATTCAAAGTGTACATTTGATCAGTTTGTTCATTTCCTTAATTGGGAATTTAAACAAATCTGTACTGTTTATTCACAGGACAATTTCTGCTGGATCACATCAAATCAAAGTAACAAAACACAAACAAAAAAATAATAAAAATAAATTTAAAATAATTTACACAAATTTTATAGCGCTGTATAACAAGGTATGTGCTTTATTGAGGCCATTAGTATTTACTATAAATTGTCTTGATGTTAATATTGAAAATACTAGGTTTCACTTTTACATGGACGATACTGTCATCTATTGTTCTGCTCCTACAAAACAAGTGATTTACAATCTGCTTTTGATATTATTAAACATAATATACTTTAAATAATATACTTTATACTTTAAAGCTGGTTTTAAATGTTGAGAAAACAATATTTATGTTGAATTTAATGTCAAATTCCAGAACTTCATTAGATCGTTTCGTTGCTCTTCAGACTTTACAAGGGAAACTGATCACATTAGTGTCTGAATATAAATACCTGAATCATAATTGATGACACATTACAGTTTAGTTCACACATTTTATTTGAAACAAAGTGAAAGGAGAAGCTAGGGTTTCATTTTAGAAATACAGGTGCTGGTCATATAATTAGAATATTGTGAAAAAGTTCATTTTTTTTATTGTAAATTATTTTAAAAAATGAAACTTTCATATATCTAGATTCCTACATGTAAAGTAAAACATTTCAAAAGGTTGTTTTTTTTTTTTTTTTTTTTTTTTTTTTTTTTTAATTTGTGATTAGAGCATACAGCAAATGAAAGTCTAAAATCCAGTATCTCAAAA
The DNA here is from genome assembly GCA_028476615.1 of Culter alburnus. Taxonomy (NCBI): domain Eukaryota; kingdom Metazoa; phylum Chordata; class Actinopteri; order Cypriniformes; family Xenocyprididae; genus Culter; species Culter alburnus. Next base: position 54,736 of record JAOTNS010000022.1, read on the forward strand.
TATTAGAATATTTACATTTGAGTTTCATTAAATGTCCAACCCTACAGTATAAATTCCGGGTATCTTGTTCTTTGAAACCAAACTAATGGGGAAGACTGCTGACTTGGCAATGGTCCAGGAGACAATCATTGACACCTTCCACAAAGAGAGTAAGTCACAGAAGGTCATTACTGAATGGTAGGCTGTTTACAGAGTGATATATCAAGCATATTAAATGCAAAGTTGACTGGAAGGAAGAAATTGGGTAGGCAAAGTTGCACAAGCAACAGGATGACCACAAGCTTGAGAATACTGTCAAGTAAAGCCGATTCAAACACTTGGGAGAGCTTCACAATGAGTCAATGAAGCGGAGTCAGGCATTAAGAGTCACCACACTCAGACATCTTCAGGAAAAAGACTACAAGCCACTTCTGAAACAGAAACAACGTCAGAAGCATCTTACCTGGGCTAGGAGAAAAGTGGACAGTGAAAGTGGTCGAAAGTCCTCTTTTCAGATAAAAGTACATTTGCATTCATGTTGAAATCATGGTCCCAGAGTCTGGAAGACTGGAGAGGTACAGAATCCAAGCTGCTGAAGTCTAGTGTGAAGTTTCTGAAGTTAGTAATGATTTGGGGGGCCGTTCCGTCTGCTGGTGTTGGTCCATTGTGTTTTATCAAGTGCAAAGTCATGTAGGAGATTTTTGGAGCACTTTATGCTTCCATCTGCTGACAAGCTTTATGGAGATGCTGATTTCCTTTTCCAGCAGGACTTTAGCACCTGCCCACAGTGCAAAAACCACTTCCAAATGGTTTGTTGACCATGATATTACTGTGCTTTATTGGCCAGCCAACATGCTTGACCTGAATCTATGGGATATTTTCAAGAGAAAGATGAGAAACAGTCGATCCAACAATATACAGATGATCTGAAGGCTCAATAGTGCCTCAGCAGTGCCACAGGCTGATCACTTCCATGCCACACTTCACGATGCTGTAATTGTGCTAGGAGCAAGTCATTTGCTGTGTGCTGCCGACCAAGTATTGAGTGTACAAATGAACATACTTTAAAGAACTTGAACTTTTCTGTTTGCAAATCCATTTTTTGATTGATCTTAGGAAATATTCTAATATTTTGTACGCTCATGAAAGTCCAAAAATTTTTAAAAAAAAATTAAAAAAAAAAAAAAAACCTTTTGAAATGTTTCACTTTACATGTAGGGAATCTAGAATATATGAAAGTTTCATTTTTAAAAATAATTTACAATTAAAAAATGAACTTTTTGATGATATTCTAATTATATGACCAGCACCTGTAAGTCTTGATTCTCATTTAAAGCAAGGAAGAAACTTGTGTCTGTCTTACAGATTCTTGATATGGGGATGTGTGTTTCAGCACGTCCTTCTTCTCTTCTCTCCTCCAGATGCTGTGTATCATGATGCCTTAAGATTCATAACGGACTGTAAATTCAACACATCACTGTGTATTACAGTATATAATAGAGCTGATTGATTTTCTCTTGCTGTTTGGAGGAAAATGCATTGATACTTAATGATATACAAATTAATTTTGTGTTTTTTACCACCTCATCTCTGTTGTTTGATCCAACAAAAAGCAGTTGGTATTTACTATTTTAATATTTATTGTGTTCACAAATTTCTTATAATCTGTATGTGTATCCTGCTAGAACTAAATTAAGTAAAACTGCCTTTAAATTTGCTTCACCTTCAGACTGAAACTCTTTTGGTCTTTTAATCAAGGTTAAATAATAAATAAATAAAGACATTTAGACATTACACATTCAGTATATACTTTGTCATGCATCATAAAACACACCTGCCTCTTCATATTTCATGTAAGTATTTACAAATAAAACTGCATTTGATAGAGAAGATCTGAAGCGTTTACAGTCCTGTGTTTAATGAGAAATAATCAAACTGTCACATGATCCTGGACTTTTGTGTGTTTTTGTTTGTTTCCTGTTGTGTGCCATCTTTGTAGTCCATTGTAGTTTATATAACCCTTGTATTTCCTTGTTCTTTGTCAGTTTAATGAATGTTGATTTTGATTTGTTTTTTCCTTTCTTTTAAAACCCTTTTTGCATAGAGTCACTGCCTTCTGCTGTCTTCCTTTAGGAAGTCTCTGTGTAACAGACAAACAGTGAGTAAAGACATTTCTCTCACATTAAAGCAGACAACCCAAATCGTGCTTCACCTGTGAAGTTTTTAACATCATTGTTTGTGCTGCAGAAATGAAAACATACAGCTGACTTTATCCTCGCAAGGAGATCATCTTTGACTTTCATTTAGCATTAGCTTCATATGAAACACTGCATGTGTTCATTACTGTCCTCTCCATTACTGTCATCCTTTCTGATGCTGATTAAAGGTCACTTTCTCACTGAAAATTAGTGTACTTGGTACTTTTGTCTTGCTTTACAGCACATTTACTAAAGAAGCAAAATTATTTAAAATATAAAGTCTTATTCTCTGAAAAAAAGTATCAAAATGTATTGAATTTATGGTTAAAAACAGCATAAGCTAATAAAAAATCTAATTTTAATTCAAAGGTTAAGTTTTTTTTTTGCAGCAAAAACATAAAATTCAGAAAATACTTCTTAATATCTTAAGATTTAAGAATGTTTATATTAGTACTGGAAATAAATTGTGTATTTTTTATCACCTGATAATGAGGAACAATCTCTCTCCTGACAAAAACAACTACAGCAGGTTAACAAAAGCTCTACACTATATAATATAGGACACTATATACAGATTAATGTATTTACAGAAGAAGAAGGAGCTCATCTCTGAGGAGAGCGAATGAATCACAGTGAGTGATTGCATCTGAAACTGAGGAGAGAGATCATGTGGATTCAATGTTCAGAGGATCTGCTCTCACTCCAGATACAGCTGTGCAGGAGAGAGATGTGAAGAGAGGAAAATCCCAGAGTGTTTCATTCATCCAGCATGTGCTGAGAGCTGATTCTTCCTTCACCCTGGACACAACTGGAGTAATGAAGACAGAATGATGTGCTTTAATGTGTTTGAACGAAACTCTCCGGGCTTCAGAGGAACTGAATGGCAGTAACAGGCGCTCAAATTCAGAATCATAAGAATTTGAAATTGATCTTGTGTTGTCATCAGTGCGGTCTGTGCGGGCTGCTCAGCTTCATCCTGCTCGCCGTGTCCATCGCCACTGATTACTGGTACATTATAGATGTGGATGAAGGGAAGAACTCCAGCCTGGAATACAGCAGCTCCCACTCCGGACTCTGGAGGATTTATGAAGAAGGTGAGATGATCCACACACACAACTCAAGCTTAGTTTCATGTGCAATTTTATTCTGCAGCTGTTGGACATTTATTTATTCCAATAATGTGTAAATCTGGACTAATTCCTCAGGTAGTTGCTGTAAACAAATATACACATATGAATATACATTTAAAATTAGGCTAAATACTGAGTATTACTGAACTTAATGTGCTATTTGTTCATGACTTTATTATTGAGTCAAGCATATATTGACATTAATATGTAACATACATTTTATATATAGGTGTTACCACATTTCTCCCTTCTCTTACTGTTTAGCTCGTCATTTCATGTGCTTCATTAAATTAAAGTATTTTCAATCTCATTTTAATAGCAGCATATAAAGTGTCAAATGGTTTCATGGCTGCAAAGAAAGTTATTTGTCAAATGTTCACAGATTCAGTCTCTGTCTGAGGCTCCATTATGTTCATAATTAATGTTTCGTTCAGATCTGTAGCTGCTTCATGGCACTAGAGACTATTAAAAAGAGAAGCAGTTCATCACAGGACTGTAAATGTTTAATGTTACACACATTGTGATGACAGTTACTGAATCTGACGTATGAAAGGACTGTTTTCCATTTCACTCTAACTGCTGTAAAGATTATTTCTTCCTCAAACACAAATGCTGCTTTTCCTTTTAAGAAAAGAAACCTTTAAATGCTGTGGCTTGAACTTGTAGGCTGTAATAGTACAGACGAGATTAGCATGAAAACTGATTCTCAGGCAGCTGTGTGAAGAATAATGAGTGTTTCCAGCTTTGACTCGACTGGTGTTTCAATGTCACCACAGGAGAGAACAGCAGTTATCATGACATCTCGTTCTACACGGACACCTCCGACCACACGGAGCAGGAGAAGCACCTTTTGAGTGAGTCTCTGAAAGCCATCGACACATTAACCACAATCAGAGAATGACACTGGGAATAATAGGCTTGTTATGTGTGGTTAGTGTTTTCTCCGTCTCTTCAAGAGCTTTATTCCCAGCAACACATTCAACCGTCCCGACCATCACTGGCCACCCTCATTATGAGGAAGATTGTCCAATTATCAGAGCTGATGGTCTTTGATTATAATGTCACAGTAGGGGGTGTGTGATATTGACAAAAAACTATATTGACTATAACTTAACATCATATTGAAATGTAAGACAAAAACTCATACTGGGCTTGATTTTTGAGGTCAGTTTTCACCTTAATATGTGTTTTTGTTTGTTTTTTGAAAAGTGAGTGACATACTCATTAATGTCAGCTTCCACGTGGGTTGAAACAACAATTACGATATTATCGTAGATGATACATACAATGCAGTATTATTGTACACACCCCTAGTGGTCACTCGTTCAAACTCACTGAAACTGAAAGGACAAACTGGCCTCTGAACTCCAGCTCTCTTTAAACTCTTTAGTTTGTGGCATGTAATAAAGGCTTGTGTCTCTCAGACTTGCACAGGGTCATAGTGGTCCTGCTGCCGCTCAGTCTGGTGCTGCTGGTGTTTGGGGGCATCTTCGGTCTGGTGGCGTCTTTGGCTCAGAGCTGCTCTCTCCTCACCTGCATCGCTGCTTACTTCCTCATCTGCAGTGAGTGTCATTAACATCTACATCAGACATCGACAGATAGAGCTGAAATGACAAGAGGTCTCAGTGGAGTTTGTGTTGTTGTGTACAGGTCAGTGAGAGATGTGTTTCAGGACTCAGTCAATGCCACACATGGATATAAATCACAATGGGAATGAAAGAAAACACAAATGTCAGGCACTCCAGCTGAGTGCAGCTGTTAGGTGAACTGGACACACAGAGAGGGTTTAAAGAGATGTGGAGGTTTTTAGCTCAATAATAAATATACACAAAGCCTGCAGTGATGAATAGAAATGCAATCAGCAGATTTACAGAAAGGTTTCTACATTTAATGCTCCTATGTCATTAAAGGTTTAAACTATAATAAAAATAACAGGATTTGATCCTATCTTTAATGACATAATTAATTCACACACTCATTACACTGTCACAGCATCACAATAACATAAATCATGATTGCTATAGTATTTCACATGTTGTTGTAGAGCACATTGTAATTTATGTGGGAATTGCTGTACATCTACAGGCTTTTTTGTCAGTGTTCATTGTCCTCATATTAATGTGATAGTATTATTGGTTATGTTTGTTATGATGATGATGGCGTGTAGTTTTGCAGCACTGTAACAGCTGCTTGTGTTCAGCCTGAGCACAACAGAAACTGAAGAGCAGGTGAATTAAGGGAGGGATGGAGCAGAGAAAATGACTAGGATCTGCACTGAGGTCACCACAGACCATCAAAGCTTTTTATTTGTGTTCTTGTTTTCAGTCCTGTTGAATGAAGCTCCTGAGATCATCATTAACCTTCCCCAGAACAATGTTATAGAAGGCTGTGTACATGTGAACTTTGCACAGCTTTCTATGTTAGTATAGTTTAGTGTGCTTATCTAGTTGCATTTATTATTGCTGATGTAAATTACTGCAGTATTTGGGGCAGTGAGGGCTGAAAATACACGATTGATGGATTGGAGTAAAACAGTCTCACAGGAGTTTACATGAGTGATCCCATCTGTAAACATAGCACTTTTCTTCACAAAAACACGGAAATGAGCATCCCTCTGGAATACGGAGACATGACAGAGAGGAAGATGGTGATGGTGTTTCCATCTGCTCTCACCTCACACACATTTGCTGTTCTCCAACTCTCACAAAACGTGAATTGCAGCCTCACGTCTCCTTTCACAACACTGATGAATCCTGCTGCAGCAGCACCTAATCAATTACATCTCAAAGCCCTCTCTAATGTCTGGAATTCTTGTGTTGATAAATTAATTTAAGCCAGAAGTGCATCATCAGACATTGTGTCTCTTTCGCTCAGTTCAGCTCTCTTCTGACACACTCAGTCAGTCTGTAACACTGTAAGTGTTGCTTTTTTTATAAAGAGCAGATCATGACCTCCAGGGTGTTTGTGCTTCTGAGAGCTGCTTCATCTTTCTGGGTTTAAAGCTTCTCTTCAGATCAGACAGATACACCATAGTGGAAAAACGGTTCTTAATTGTATTGAGTTAAGTAATGAATTAATCTTAAAAGCATATATTTAAAAATCAAACTACTTGCAGATAATTGTCATGGTACAGGATCTCAGTTGCAGCAGATTTAATTTTATTTATAAAACCAAAGAAAGCTAGTCAGAAAGTGAGAATCAACGCAACAGCTTCACTAACACAAAGACAATACGGGACAGTGAGTGAACGAAACTGACGGCTTAAATATACAGGAAAGAACAAACTGAACAAGAACAACAATCAGTAACCATGACAACAAACAAGGGAATAATGAGTAACGTAGGAAACTAAAAAGAAGCGGGAAAATGGGGAACAAAGGAGCAGGAAAAGGGAGACAATGAAATATAATGTAAAAGTCCATAAAACAAGTTCATCAGTGACTGAGATCTGCACTTTTCACCAGAACTCCAGTTATAATGACAGTCTACATGCTCAGTGAATCTTTGCATTGTGTTTGCATGTGTTAGTTATGATGAAAACATTGTGAGAGTGCAGAAATCAACCCTTTAAACAGAGCCTTTAAATACTAAAATCAGTGTAGAAAATTGCCTTATGTTTCTAAATTACGACAGTTTTATTAACATTATAAAAGCTTCTCGGGAAACACAAAATTGACAAAAAAGGTCATGACCCCTTTAACAAAATGGTTAAATGTGCTAGTTTTTCTATACCCATCTCATCTCTGTCTGTCAGTTGTCACTCCCTCTCACAAGCACAGAAGCAAACCTCGCTGTTTTAGTTGTGTCAGTTCATTTTTTCATTTATCATCTTGAAAACCAATCGATTGTTGATCAGAATATCTGACAGGAGCTGCGTCTCATTTCAAAGGCTGCGTCCTCCGGAGGTTACATTTGAAGACTGCATACGTTATTAGGATGTCTTATTTAAGAAAAGTAACCATAATAAAATTTACTGTTATTCCCCATGAGGTGTAAAAACTGTAATTGCTTTCTTACTTTGCAATTTAACATTTACCCTTCTTAAATGAGACCACCTTGATGCATACAGCCTTCAGATGTGACCTCCGGAGGACGCAGCCTTCGAAATGAGACGCAGCTATGGAAATGTGTAGAAACAGCTAGATGTCTGAAAAATTATGTTTAATTGCAGAGCAGCTCTCCTCTGTTCTTCCTGTTATATATTCTGAGTGATTGTGAAAGGTCAGAGCTCCTCTGAGCTTCATGTAAGTGGGTTAATTATGGTAATAATGACTGAGTTCATGACGGTTCCCAAACATGCTCTTCTCTCCTTTCTTATTAATAGTCTTTCCACTAGCCTGTCACCATCATATTCTGTGCTTGTGAACTGCTTATTCTCACTGTAAATGAAAGACTCACGCACTTATCCCAGTCAAGATTTTGTATCTACAATGGGACCTGTGTTCAGGACCATTGCTTGAACTGATGGAACCCAGGATGGGTTTTCATGGGGGGTGTTCCTACTGCACCAATTTTAACAATATTCAGGTTGATTAAAATGTCCAAAGAGTAACTTAAAGTATTTACATATTTACATGAAAAGAGGCAGCATTATTGTGCAGGAATCACATTGGCAGAAAATAGTGCATCAAATATCCTTGTGAAAATGTAGTACACTTTAGCATATTTTCAAAAAAGAATACTTGGAAATAATATCTCTTTTGCTGTCAGGTTGTTTTGTTAGCTGAAGTGTGTTGTGAATAGAGTGTAATGACTGCTCTTTGTGCACAGGTCTGCTGACGGTGTCTGGTGTGAGCATCTATATCAGTTACTCTCAGCAGGCTTTGGAAGAGCTGCTGCTCACGGTGGATGTGGAGTCACTGGCTCACGTCCACATGTCCTTTGGCTGGTCTCTGGTCATGGCCTGTCTGTCCTTCTGCCTGGAGCTGCTCACGGGGATCCTGCTCATGCTAGCGGCCCGTCTCATCCAGCGGCAGTGCCACCACGAGCCTGCTGCTGTGTTCTCCATGAGCCAGAGTTCACCACAGATGCTGAGACTGTAGTGATGATGATTCTGTCTCCATTCACATGATTTCCATCCACAGTTTGATCAGGAAATGAGTTTGTGCTGTGTCAAAGTTGAAATGGAGAGTGCCGGGTGGCAAATGAGACAGCTGCATCAATTATTGAAGGAGAGGCTCACTCGAGAACTGCAAAATTTGTCTGCATCGCTCGACTGTTTCTGTGCGATCACGTTTTTCTCAAGACTTCCAAAAACACGTTTTCCTCTGCTCACCAATGTCATGTGTCAAGAGCTCATGGTATATTACATGATGAATCAAGCCATTGCAGCTTTTACATGTAGTATCTATAGACACACATTTTTACAGTCAAACAACAAAATACCTGATATTTCATAGTGGTGTATCTGTCAGATAAGTAATGAACAATTTTGCTAAAGCTATATATATATATATTATATATATATATATATATATATATATATATAGATCCCTTTAAAAGTTCAGGGTCAGTAAGATGACAGGACTTTTTCAAAAACATTAAAAAAAACCTTTTGACCCCAAAATTTTAAACCGTAGTGTTTGTGAGACCCATACACCTCACCCATATGTGCTTATCGTATATGAATTCTGTTGTTTCTGATTATGATCAGCCAAGACCTCTAACCTGTTTTTAAATTAACCCGAGAGGGGACATGTTCGGTTCACTTAGTTTTGTCGTGGCTAGAACATCATAACTCGTGGGAATGTGATAATATGTCGTGGCCACGAGATCATTTTTTCGAGGAAACGACATCCTTATGTTGTGGGCACAGGATGTGAAGTCTTGATCTCGCATATTTTTCTCATGGTCACAAGTTTAATGTGTAAACAAACCTGGAATTTCAGTAATGGATATTATTAATACATCAATATTTTATTTTGAATTAAGTATGACAAAAAAGTGCGAAATTAAGAAAAGATTATATTAACCAATATTAAAGTCCTAATATATTAGGCCTGTGTTGAATTGTGCACAATGTTGCCTATAGACTGCATTCAAATTAAGTTTATTATTATCGATAAATGTTATAGGAACATCAAATAATATAGGCCTAAATGAAAACATTTTTATCCATCCCATCCCACAGAATTTCAAATACATTCACTGATTAGATATTTTTATTTAACATTTTTTATTATTATATATAGGTATAGCCTATAATATCACAATGTCAGTTTTTTTTCAGTTTAGTGGATTATTTATTTGTTATTCACTTGTGTTTCGTGTTTTTTTTTTATATTAATTGAATCATCACAGCTGTTTATATTTGAGGTTGTCAGTGTACTGAAGATCCTTTGTTTCATGTCTTTGTCAGATTTTTTAAGTGCTCACTGTTATGCTGTTGTGGATTATCTGATTTTATTTCATTGTTAAATACCTTTTGACTCATCTTCATCTTTGGACTTTACATCACTGTAAAGAAGTCCATATGACTTGTTCATAATATGAGTCGTGTACTGTTTGGCTTTGTGGGAGGAAAAGATATTCAGTAATAATGTTCTCCTCTAGTGACCTGATCTTCAGAACTGGATCTGTGAGCAAATCATTCAGACCATGTTTGTGACACAGCTAACAAAAATATTCAAGAACATTTAGCTAATGTTGCTATTAAGTTATGATAACATTATTTCTGAATGTTATCTGAACTTTAGTTAAAAAATTAAGGGAATATTCAGTTTCATCATTTTGCAAACATTATGGGAATGTTACTTTTATGTTCTATAAACATTCTGAAATAAGTAGAAAGTAGTACTGTTTAAAAACATAAGACAGACGTCCAACTCAAATTCAGCTAACAAGTTTCTCATGAACGTGCCAATGGGAGCAAGACACATTATCCCTGCTCTTGGAATATAGCACAAGTCATGCATCAATTCTCAGAAAGTGCATGTAACTAGCTGTATTATTTGTGAAAGATGACTGGAATTTCGATCAGCTTTAACACATGCGGTTCTCTTTTTTTATCATTTCTTGTGCCATACAGTCGTGGCCACAACCACGCGTTTGAGAATTTACAATAAATTATTGGAACGACGGAAAAACAGGGCTTCTTTAAGTTTTCTCATTATAATAGAACATTGTATACTCAAGAATGTTAGGAAGACACAAAGTGCGGGCGAAGCTGCATAGCTCACTAGTGACAGCGGCCGCGAAGAAAATAAGTTTGGGGGGTCTTTTTCTCCTTTCTCCTCCGAGGAAATATACTTTTTGCCGCGCTGTGACCGTTCACCGCAGATGCTGGTGTCTATACTCTATACGCTTCGGACGGGCATTTACTCGTTCTAGAGGGATGTTGCCATACCTCTTTTATCGTCACAAACAACCGAATTTAGTCACCTCCAACCCCAAACCCCTCATCGCCCTCAGAAAAACCCATCCCAGTTTCCACCAAATCCGTATTCCTTATGCATTCTAGTCGCAAATTATATACCCTTTGATACCTTGTCGTTGTTTCCCTCAGAGTCTCTTCCATGACCGGGCACCACGTGGATGCCCAGTGCGAGGCGGCCCTCACTCGCTACCGCGCAAGTGGACACTGCCCACCCAAATTTACCTAATATCACGGTACGGACCAAGGCAAAAAAGACAATAAACCGTTTTACACCAGCCCCGGTATTGTACGCGGGTTACCCGACAGATCACGCCCCTTCTTCCCTTTTTTACCTCATTGTTAATTGCCGCCCTTATCTAACACTATTACTTTCATTTTTTCCTCATTCCTTTCCAACATCCAAACCCAAGCTTTCACCCCCTAGTCACACCCAGACATGTGAACCGAGTCTATTTTTGCGCGATCGTTCGTCCAAAATGGCGACCCCCCTTTATAGTCGACATTTATTCTTATTAGTCTCCTCCCCCTATATCCGCTTTTTTCTTCTAATCACCCTTTTTGATCTAATACTGACTCTTTTTGTAAAGATGCCGTCCACAGCGCTGTTCACCATATGATTTGGGGATACTCGCCCATCCTCCCTTGCAGTCCATCTCCAGTTTGTCATTTTGGTATTTACAACATGTTGGAAAGCCATTTAGGTCTTTCCTAGCTTCTCTATGTGTTAAGGACAAGTTCTCTGGCTGGGCCATTCCAAAGAACCAGTCACACAGAGTTTTGTGAATCCGCTCCTTCTTTTATAGCTTGTGCTATAATTCGACCACTTTGTTTTTATTGTTAGTCTTGAAACCTTATTCTGCCCAGTCTTAGTTCCTATCCAATCTGTTTGATAAGTTAGCTTTCCATGTATCGATTACTTGGCACTTTCATCACTGACCACCCTATTTCAACAGCGTCCTTCGTCATCTTAAGCAACCCACCACGCATCATTTTATTTCCTTCCACCACCATCCCACCTGTTTTTACTTTTAGTTTAGAGGCATTACTCGGTATCCAGTTCCAGCATTACCTTTTTCTTCCCACTTCCTCTCACTTAATTCCACCTCGTTCTTTGTCTTTTCACCTCGCCATCTGAATATTTTACTTTCTCCCATCTTACCTTGCAGTTTACAGATTTATGTAGTCAACCAGTCGTCTATTAATTGTTTTTGTCGTCCACGAATTGCTCTATTGACTTCTGACCTTTTCCTGCTTCTCACTTAAAATCCCCGTATTTCTAGCGTCCTTTTTCTCAGCAGGTAATTTTTTACTTGTCTCTACCAGCTTCTTTCCTCTCCCTGATCTCGCTCCTTTATCTCTGGATCTTTCATCCACATTTCACACTATGTTTTTCCTTCCCCCTCTTTCCGCACGTCTCGTTTACCATCTCCGGCTCATCTCTCATTTCTTACCTTTAATTTTCCTCCTCTTAATTTTAAGGGCGTTGTCACTTTTCTTGAGAGCCACACTTCCATTAAGTGCGTTTTCATTCCACTTTTTTTATCCCTACACTAAGCAATGTGGACTAGAGTCAGAAGTTTTTTGACCGTTTGCCATATCATTTTCCTTATCTACACAATTGTCCTGGTTACATTAGTACACTTATGTTGCATGTCATTTTGACGAGCGGTTCCATGATCATAGTCGTTTCCACGTACACTTGATCGACTCTTTAGACGGTTTTTATCATCTCCTTTGTTTCTTCATACTTCATGTCCAATCATACTAAACACAGGCTGGCTTCCCCATCGTGGTTACACATCTATCAATGGATGATTCCGACGAAATAATGGCCGCTACCCTTATTTAAGAGAATAATATTCTTTTTCCACACACATATGTCATAATGCCTTCTTGCCATTTTCCATATTTCCTTTTGTTGGGTTCTTTTGTTGTTTTTTCAAACTATCTTCGAACAATTCATACGAATTCTGGTTTTTTTTCTTCAGAAGATTGGGGTGTTGTTTTCCATTTTCATGCGGCCCCCCTACCTGAACTCCCTGCTTGGTTCAGCATTACAGAGAGCTGCCAATCTATCGCAAGAGAAAGGGGTGTCCCAGCATTAGATTTGGGCTGCCCACTTTCCGTTACCCCCGCCGTCACCGTGTGTTCAACATAAATTCAATGGAGTTGGTCAAAATGCAAAACGGAGTCACCGGAATGCTCGACGCGCGCGCAGTCTTCACACCAACTTCACCCTTCGCATCTACTATCTGCCATGAAATTGTTAGCATCTATGAGGAGATACATGTCACCCTTACACCAGTTCCATTAAGCCCGTTATCTTCTACATTTATTCCCTTTTTGCATATAAGCCCCCTCACATCCAAGCCAATCGCCATAATAAACCTCTACACTACCATCCCGACTTACCTTTTCATACCCTCCCCCTTTCCTTTTTTCACGCAACACTCACAACTTACTTTTTTTCTCTTTTCTTCCTATCCGTCACCCAAGTTATTAAAAAAAATTCCACTTTTTCTTCATCATTTTTCATTATACCCTTAAATTCATTCACCTTTTTTTTCTTTCAAAAACTCCAGCACTTCTACACAGCAGAATTACTCTATCACATCTCTTACATATTTTTATATTTTTTTTTTTAGTTTAACTAATTGAATGAGATTAAGTTTCTATTCCACCATAACTTGTTTTTCTCTCTTTACGAAAACGGTCCAATCTAATATCTCCCCCCCCGTTAACTCTCTGTTTTATTATCCTCTTTTCTCTCATGCTTAATTACAAAAGTGTCTGTGTACCTTGACTCATACACAACTCATTACTTTTAATTTTCATTCTCATTTACAAACTTCTCATTTTTCAATTCTTTCCACTTATTTTCACGTCTTTATTATCTCTTTAAAAAAGACCCTCTTAAACACATTAATCAATTTTAATTAACTTTTCAATCTCCATAAATACATATTCATTAACTTTCTCCCTTTCTTCAACCCAGAAACTCACTCATTTTTTCATTTCTTTCATTTTCCATACTTCATCATAATAAACAATATTCAACACACAAGCTCCCTTAAACCTTCTCTCTTTCATATATTTTACCTTTATTAATATCATCCCAAACTCTTCCAAGTCTTTACTTACTTGTTTATTAAAAAAAAAAACTTTCAACCTTTTACTTTTAAACACTCACAATTCCTCCTTATACCATTTTTCTTACATCAACCCCACCCACCACCTCCCCCTTTCACTATAGTGTATATTGCTCGTATCTACGCACACAATCATATTCAACATCACTTCTTTCATTCTTTCATCTCAGTGTTTTTTTTTGATTGATGATCGACTCCAACTAACTCAGCCCATTTTTTTTTTCAAACATTTACATCTTAAATTCCCACACGTCCTACAACTCTCCTGTCCCCCTCATCAACTCAACACAAATAACAAAACCTCTTTTAACTCATTAATAGCCTTTTTTCACTCAACGACACGCCCCCCATCCATCACCCATTTTACATTTTATTTAGTACTTTTTAACTACACCCAAGAATAACAAAATCTCAACCAAAATAATTTATGCCGACTTATCATACGGCATTACCTGGTTTAATACTATCCTCTTTACTCCTTAGTTAAGTTCTTCTTTGTCAAACATTTTAAGTACATTCATCCCTTTATTACCATATATTCATACATTTGTCTCGATGTTAGAGTTTTACCACCTATCCTCATTCTTCTACTTTTCATTATTATTCATTAATATCCCTTCCTACCATACACCAGCACCCCCACACCCCCCACCCACACCCCCACCAACCCCACACCACCCACCCACACCCAACCCCTTTCTCCTTTAATTTCCTGTACAAACCTTTCCCATTTTTCTCTCCGTCCTAGAAGTAGTCCCCAATTCATCTTTTCTCACATACCCCGCCCTTCCCATTTCTTTTCACTTTTTTTATTTGTACACTCCCAAACTTTTCGCCTAACCTCCATCCCCCCTAATCTCCTTTCCCTCCTCCACCCCCCCCCCCCCCCCCCCCACCACTATTTTCCCCACCCACCAACCTTCTTCTGATCCCTCCCCCTATTCCTCCAATTCCTTCCCGATTCGGTTTGGCTATCCCCAAGTTTTGCGTTTCCCGGTGATGGTCCCCCCGAACTTCCCTCCCGCCACCTTTACCCTACCCCCCCCATCCCCGTTCCCCTTCCCGCTAGCCCTCCCCACTCACTCCCCCACCCCCGTTATTTTTTTCACCCTCCCATCCCACGTCTTCCCTTTTTCCCATATTCTCACATCCTCCCACCTAAACGACATCCTCCCCCTCCCCCCTCACCCGCCCCCCCCTCCTACCAGTCCCCTAGACACACCTCTCCACCCCCCTCATACCCTACCGATCCTCCGATTCCCTACATCCTCTTCCCTCCCCTTCCACTCACTTCCCCCCCCCTAACCGACGACCCCACACCTCCCACCCCCCCAATCCCCCCCCCCGGACACCTGTCACCTACCTACCTCAGCACCATCCACTGCCCCCCCGCTCAACCTTGATCTTTTCCCACTTCCCAGACCCCTCACCCACCCCTTTGTTCACGTTTCTGTACGGTTTTTCCCAAAATCCTCCCCCCATATGGGTTCAATTTCCACTTCCGTCCGTAGTTTAAAGGCTTATTCGCCAAAACCATATTCCACTTGAACCATTCACAACAGCATCTCAAATTTATTCCTATTACACCAAGAAATATCGTACTATCTTGAAATAAATCAAAAACCCTGGAAAAATCAACCATTCTTTAACTACTTTTAGCACTAATGTTTCTTATTAATGTTACTTAAGGTAACACTATTCACACTTAACCCAATTGAACTGACTACATCTAACCGCATTTATATTCTTTGTAATGTTAATTTCATACATACTCAAACATTACTCAAATATATTGTAAACCTCGTTAATGCACTTTTATACTAACACTTAACGGACAATCTGTATCATAAATTAACATACACCGAAAGTATTAGAAATACATTAACACTTTTATGCTCAGATTGTTCGTTCACTTATTAATAGTAACAATGTTTAATAATTTAACATATTAATTTTACCATGTCTTTACTATACTACCATTTTCTTTACCTATTTTTTTTTATCAAAAAGACTTCATACAGCTATCGACGATTACTAATTAATAGACCCACAACCCTCAGTACCAGCCATTTACCCAAACAAGCATTTATTCTTTGTACTTAAAATGACACCATGTATTAGTTCCCATTTTCTTTCAACCCATCCTTTCGTTCCTCTCCTCCCATCTTTTCTTGCTTAGGCGAAAAACATGGGTTCACATATTCGGGTCATACTGTACCACGAAGAACATTGTGTTTAATGATCATCATGTTTGTGAGTAATAACTTTAAACAACATTATATCGAAATTAATCCAGATTGTTTTGTTATCCACTTACAGACCTGTCACTAAGACGTAAACTTGCAAAACATACCAAGGTCATCGTTTAACATAGTTAAATATTAACTACAATAAACGTAACGAGCACAATAAATTTGTTCCTATATTAAGCCTCTGTTAACTTTGTCATTTGAGAAACTACAGCTGTTTGATAGTAGTTCACAGCTGCTACTAATGCTAACAGCAGATTAACATTATTAATTTAAAATGTGTTAACCGTAACCAGTTATAACAAGATCTTAAAGTGACTTGTATGAAATGCATTTCCTTCTCTTATAATTTAGTAATTATTAACTAACAATAACTAAATAACTTATTGCCATAAACCTACACTGCACTTTCCATTTCATTTTTGATTCTATGTGAATAGTCACTTCTGTACTATATCAACCTTTTCTATCTTTCTTAGTTGTAATTTTCATTCAAACTATGTGTTGAGTTGAAACATACTTCTTAAACTATCTCTTCACTTTGCCCTTTCACACCCGTAGTCTTACCCCCTATGTTTTGTGTAAACCCGACCCATACACTTTTCTGTAATTATTTCTTTTCTGTTCTTTAATCCAGTTCTTGTTTTTCTCATTTTCTTATTTTATCTCATGTACCTTGTTTGTTTTATTTTTTCACTCCTTGTCACTTTCACTATTGTCCATTTTTAATTTTCTAATCTCTTTTCATTTTTTACTTTATGCTTCTTTTTTTCTAGTCTTTCTCATTCTTCTTTTTTTCCCTTTATCTTTTTCTTATTTTTTTTGTTCATTCCATAATCTTTAACTTTTCATGTTGTTTCTTCTTCACCCTATTTTTATTTACCCCTTACCTTTTTCTTCCTCTTCCTTTCTTTTTTTCTTATTTTCGTCCTACACCTATTTTCCCCTTTCCCAACCACCGTTCTCAACCCACCTTCACCTCCTCGCTCAATCATCATTCCCCTTTTTACTTGCCCTCTTTTATTTTTATTTATTATTTTTTCTTCTACATCCTTCTATCAATATTATTTTCCAAATTTTCAATATTTACTTAAAAACTAACCTTCAAGACAGACCATTCTATCAAATTGATTTTACAATAATTTTTTTTATTTCCTTCCTCCTAACATTACCTTTTATTAAACGCACTTAAAGTTCCATTATATTTTTTTTTTTTTTTTTTTTTTTTTTTTTTTTTTTTTTGTTTTTTTTTTTAGTTTTCATTATTCTTTTCCCACTCCTTAATCAAATCTCCCCTCTTTTCTTGTCTTTTTACCCCTTATCCAACCTTTACTCCTTCTACACTCCCCCTTTTTCTCCCATATTATTTCACCTTCCCATTTTTATCTTCCCACCCTAGCACCTTATATCTTCCCTCTAAGGAGCTTACCCCTTTCCTTATTGTTCTTCCCTTGGTTCTCACTTAATCTTTTTCATTTTTTATACAAAATCCATGTATATTTCTTTATTCTTATTTTTTTTTTGGTTTGTCTTTCCCGTCCACTAATTTTTTCAAACGTTATTTTTTTTCTTTCTTCTTCTCTTATTTCTCAGCAGGCAGTATATAGCTGTGGGACGTGCAGATAACATGTTAGAAACCAGTGCTTTGAGATCGTTGTAGTAAGGATCACACACCCACAAATTCGAAGGATGCCAGCAAATCAGTGATGTACCGCATCTCTTATTTGTGGCATTCTTCCTCTTGCTGGCAGTTTGATTTGCAGGTAATTGAAAACATTTCAGCTCTGAGTTTCATAGTTTAAAAGATGACAGTTTTTTTTCAAAACATCACCCTCACATATATATACAGACTTGAAATTTTTTGGATAATCTGTTCATAATAGTACTCTAACTCTTACTGTCGCCTTATTCTTGACCAGGTGCCTTTGTGGATACTTCGCTCAAATGAGCATTAATTCCTAGCAATTAGTCTACTGTCTTTAGTTAACTATACCCTTCATTGAATAAAGCTTTCCTGTTAAAAACAGTTAAATCCCACTTCAAGGGAGGCATGCGGGCAACGTGACTTTTTCAGAAAAATACCGTCAAAGCAATCATTCTATGATGCAATTTTCAACCATCATTATGACGGTAACATATCATTAGAACTACCTATGCAATTAGCTTGTTTATCACAATCACACTCACATCATTCTTATTTCGATATCCTCATTATCCACAAAATCCTCAACTTCACCTCCGCTCACATCCCTTCTTCCCTTAAACAGGGGTACCTTTTTCTCTTATTTTTACTCTCTAAACCACTTTGCGCTTTTCTTCCTTCCCCTTTGCCCTCCTTCCCCCCTAAAACCAGAGAAACAACAACTAACATTCACCAAACATTCACCAATCTTCTTTTTTCAAAATCACTTGTTATTCTCTTCTACTTCCCAAACAACTTTTCCTCATTATACGGTTCATCAGTCCAAATGTCTCCCTCTCCCCCCCCCAATTGGCCATTTCATTTAACCTTCTTCATTATACTTCTTACATTATACTATTCCCCCGGAACTGTTCCTCACCTTGTTTTTCTTTGTTCCGCCTCCCAATTTTTTTTTCCTTCCAATTGACTTTATCATTCAGATTCCCCTTCACTAGCTTTTCTCGTTTCGCCTTGCGCCTTATTTTCTTTTCCCCCCTAATTCC
>JAOTNS010000023.1:0-62556 GCA_028476615.1 Culter alburnus
AATCACACTCCCGTTTTATAGTGTATAGTGTTTTGATGGTCGTGACAAATATGGTGCGGCATATGAGAAATTAAAAAATCTTTTAAACACCTGTTTTAAAAGCATCCATCAGGTACGTTAAAAAATGTATATAGTGGTTAAGTTGATTTTATGTTGAAAAATGAACTTGCACAATTTTTCAACTAAAGTTAAGAATAATGTACCTACAAATGTCAAATGTGGAACCGCCAAAGAATGAAAATAATCCAATATTTTATCCACCTAGAATGCATGTAGCTCCTTATAGAAAATATACTCAATTTTAAATTCAAATGAAAATAATTGTATTAGAGTTATCTCTAAATGGTAATTTTAAACGTGTTTTTGCAATATTTGGTGGACCATTCTGAAAACACAATCTGTTTTCTAAAGGGGAATCTTTGACAATTAGGTTAAAATTGTTTCAGTCATGTTTTAACACTAAACTAAATGATACTTTATTTCCACATTCGTTTTCTTAAATAATTTATTTTTTTTTATGAAAAATACCTGGTTACCCAATTGACACAACCCAGTTACACCACGTGACCATGTTACTTCTACAGCCAAAGGCCATTGTTTGTTGAACAATTGCACTGAAATCAAGCTGACAGTCAGCAAGTTAAGTTAAGTGTTTCAGTGTGAAAAACAACATCTACAACAGAAATATCATAGTAATGAACAGATGAAAGCATGTCTCAGATATTTTCAGTTAAAGGTTTATTTCACCCAAAAATGAAATTTATGTTATTAATTCCTCACTCTCTTGTCATTTCACAACTCCACAAGACCTTCTGTTCATCTTTCATAACACAAATTAATATCATTTATCTCCCCATAGAAAGCAACGAAATTACCCTTTCAAGGTCCAGAAGGTACTAAGACTCGTTACAACAGTCGACGTGACTGCCAAGATCACCCTTAATCCTTATGTTTCAAACCTTTTCGTAGGAAGAGCCAAGAATACATTTTTTGTGCAAAAACAAAACAAAATAGCACTTTATTAAACTATTTGTCCCTTCCCTGTCATTCTCCTATGCTGTTGACATGGTAACACGTGCAGAAACTCCAGGTTTAACGTCAGAACACCGGCTATTAATTGGCCGGGGGCCCTGTGTCAGTCTCACACGCATTTGCTGTGCTGATCACGTGATCTCTTTGGCCAATACTGAGCTGGCATTCAGACATAGAAGGAGTGTGCTTCACGGTGTACTGTGTCACCTGCGTGGATATGAGAACAAGGGAAGAGAAGAGATTGTTCAATAAAGTCATAAAATTTTCATTTTGGTTTTTGCGCACAAAAATTATTCTCAGCTCTTCCTAACATTAAGGTTAAACAACTGCAGTCACGTGACTGTTTTTAACAATGTCCTACAACCTTGTCCTGGACCTTGAATGTTGGCATGTTCATTGCTTTCCTATGGGCGATTAAAAAAACCTCTCGATTTTCTCAAAACTATCTTAATTTGTGTTCTTGAAGATGAACAAAGTTCTTACATCCGTGGAACGCGACATAGGATTGAGTAATAATGACAGAAATTTCATTTTTGGGTGACTAACCTTTAAGGAACAATATCTGATAACAATAAATCCTCATAGATGATGATTCTTAAGAAAATATCTGATGGCAGGATCAGAATTCACTGGTGCTCTGTGATGAGCCACTGTTTCCTTGCTTGGAAACTAGAATCAATTATCTATTGGGTCAGAGGGTCTTCGTATGTCATTTTAATTATAAAATATTAGAAATTTTAATGAATTGTATTTTATAGATGTCACATTGTAGTCTTTGGTTAAATGCACATATTAGACTTGGATCAATATCAAAAAAAACCCTGGACAATTTTATAATTTGTGACTGTGTACTTTATATTTGCCAGATGTTTCCAAGAATTTGTAAACCTAGAGACTAAAACCAGGAACGGCCATGTCCGTGCGTTGCCTATCAATGACATAATACCCTTGTTAGCTCTCGGTTTCCGGTTTTTATTTTGTCGGGGAAACCACATGAAACCACAAAGCGCTTTTAAATATATTATTTGTTTTTATTATACAATGACAACTGTTGGATCATTTGTCGACAGAACTCTACATCATAGTATCTAGCTAAACAACGTTTAGTCTTATTGTTTAAAATCTTGTTGTCCCTTGATTTCTGTGATTTACCATGTTTTATAAGCCTGCCTAATATGGATCTAGTTTTTTTTGACTGTGGCCAAAAAAAAAAGGTGGTTCAACAAGTGTCTCATGGCAGCTGCCAGCGCAACGCACAGAAGTAGCATTATAACAAATTTGAACACAAAGGTGTCTAAATTTAAAACAGAGCTGCTTTACATCACATACCTTGACCTGAGAAGCAGAAGCAGCGACTGCTGCATAATCCAAGCGCCTCTCGACTACGTTTGACGCACTTGTCTTTCTTAGCATCCTCCATGATTTTATATTGCTTACATTTTTAAAGTGAATGAATAGAAATATTTAAGCTAAAAACAATTTCGTTTACCCATTAATGGTTCTAAACTTAATGATTGTGCAACATATTCATATAGTATTTTACTGAAATTACAGAGCTTTAATATAAGTTGTGGATAAGCACCAACTTTCTCAAAAAAGAAACATGAACATTTGCAAATAGTTCCACATAGTAGTTTAGTTTATATTACATCTTTAATCGCAATATAACTCGTGATTTTGTGCTAAAGTTGCCCTAACAAAGGCTTTGTAAGAAGTCAAATGGTGTAACCGGTTACACCATTTGCATTTTTCAGTTTAAAATCAAATTTGACGGTATTATCATTGACACCTAATGTAAGCACATGGCCTTGGTGAAATATGTCAAATGTAATTTTTAAAGTCAATACAACATTTTATAATAATGAATGATTATCAATGATCTGGGGTCATACCTGTGACATTTATACTAAGACATACCTCCCATACCCAAACTGTCAAATATCTCATATTTAAAGACATTACTAACCGTTTGCATGCAGCCTTAGTGTCACCAGGTCCCCTCTTTTTGTATATTTCCTGTCACCTATCTTTCTTGCACATCTTACAAAATGGCTCCTTGCTGGTGGTTTTACACCCACTTGACACTTCAGAATTTGACTTGACTCCTATGATTCCCCAAATTATTTATAATATTCAAACAATGGTGTTAAATTTATTTTATTACTATTAATTGTTCTAGGTAAATTATGCCAACTACCATTATAATGGTGTTTTATTGAGATTTCACCTTTTTTAAACAAGATCAATTATTTGGTACTAAGTTTTTACGGTTACGACCACTTGACATTTTTGCAATCAATCCCCAAATTCTCTCAAAATTTGATTAAAACCAGAAATTTTAGACTTGGTCCTCAAAAAAGAGATGTATGTAAGTCATTTGCTAATTTTTTTTTTGCAATTTGTTACCCCCTTTTAAATTTAACTAAAACTATAATGACAACAAAAAAATGATCGCGAACCACGTCATTGACCCTATAGTTATGGTAGTATAGATTTACACTGACATAATGGCAGGGAGTTTCCTGCACTGAAATGGTTTTGGCGGCTGCCAAAGCCTTATTGTTCGTTCGTGATGTTGAATAGAATGACTGCTGCGCTTGTCAGGGCGCATAATAACGAGTAGAGTAGAGAGAAAGAGAGAGAGGCCCCGGCCGCGCGCGCGCGCATTCACCGTCTTAAAACAACACGAGCGCTGTCTTGCTCTCAAATTTCTCTCTATTTGTTTTACACATGTTAATGTGCACTGTGACGTAACATATACAAACAATGACACTGTGATTTTTATTAACTAAGATTAACAAAGATTAATAAATACAGTAACAAATTGTAATTGACCGTGGTTATTCATGTTGGTTATTAGTCTAATACATAACATAATTAATGTTAAACAATAACCTATATAGAAGTGTTACAACAATTCATTTACTCAGAACACCTCTTGAAATAGGAAATAAGTGTGCTTACCCCATTTTTTTTTATAGAGTGTTAGTAAGAATTTAATCTTAATGAACTACATTATTTTCAGGTTATTTATATGACATGTGTAGAAAATTACCTAAAAAAATACGTTTAGCCTAGTTTAGAACTGGGTGAGGTGAAAACAGAAAAAAAAGATGCAAAGCAAGTTGTTGTTAGCTAGCTATTAATTTTATTCAATTGTATATGTAGAAAATTAGACTATTATCCCCATAACTTTTTGGTCATGAAATCAAAGTGCTGACTACAACAAAGCATCTCAACTTGTCTTGCCATCGCAAGTTTACTTAATCACACTTAATCTGTTTTTGGGTTTACAAAAAGTTATAGCCAAGGAATTGTGATTGTCCTTTAGGTTATCATTGAAATAATAAAACAATAGATGAGTTTCAACTTTGACTACTTTCTTTAATAACTACATAACCATACTTGTACTTTTACTTTCAGTACTTGATAGTAAATTTTAAATAAACTACTTGCAATACTTAAGTATAAAAATGTTGAATACTTTAGTACTTCTAATAAGTTTGGTGCTTAAAGAGCACTTCAACTTCTGCTCAGTCCTTTTTTGATAGAGCACTTGTACTTTTTACTGCAAGTCTGGTCCTAGTACTTTATACTCTCTGCACATTTTAAAATTCATACACATCTTGGTTTTCCATCCAGGGTTTTTTATGTGATATTGCCAAATTCAAATTTTCATTCAAATTTTGCAAATTTGAATGGTGACAGGAATATTACAGTACAAACACACACGACAGTTTGTTTTTTTTGCTAAATTTAAAGTCCAAAAGAATTGCAATATATAATGTTTTTTGTCACATTAAATTTTATTCAATATCAATAATTCAAATGTTTATCAATATTCAAATACTTATGAATATAAATAACAAGACATAAATTACAATGATTAGTAGGTAATAACCATATAATGACTAAGCATAAAATAATAGATATTAATGTCTAACTTTAGGCATGCAGCTACTTTTTTAAGCAAATACATTACAATGTAAAACATGTACACAATAATTAAATTATTAATTTAATTGTTAGTACTTAGTTGTTTAAGACCCTAATATCAATGGGGGCCAAAGAATAATAGATCAATTAATAGATCCATCGTCCTCAAACAATTGTTTGTTACAGCTCTAAATACAAGGTGACGACATGTTTTTAAACAGTTTACGAGCCTGAGCCGCGCCTCTTAAAGTGGCCGTGAGTTGAGCGCCTCTTAAAGCGGCCGTTGTGGCGGGGCCACCTTCAGAAAATGGAACAGACATGTGTGTTTGGCTCTTTTTCCTCAGGCTGAACTCATCGAGGCTTGTGCCAGCCACATCAAAGTTTGTTTACGAACTTTATCTTCTAGTTATTCTTTGTTCTTCAGTAAAGTTCTTGTATAAATTAGCATGGATTTTATTTGGGCAAAATTACCTCTCACTATTGTTACATCTATCCCAGCCAGTGTTGCAACTCACCCTAGTGGGACAGGTGATTGTGTAGTAGGGGAGACTTAGGCCAAGGTGTCCAATCCTGCTACTGGAAAGCCACCATCCTGCAGAGTTCAGCAACAACCCCAATTAAACACTCACCAGTTAATCAAGGTCTAGAAACGTCCAGTCAGGTGTGATGAGGCAAGTTGGAACTAAACTTTGCAGGATAGTGGCCCTCTAGGACAGAGTTTAAAACCCCCCTGACCTAGGCATGCTGAAATAATAATAAAAAAGAAGCATAAATACAACTAAAAACTTTACTTGGGGTTAGCTGTAACATGCTTCATTGATGTTACAACTAACCCAGAGTCTTATAGCCATGAACTAGCTCACATTACAGCTAACAGCCAAAACATTGGCATTAACAACTTGCATGAAAAATATCTACACAGACATAAAATAAACATAATTTAACTTTGATGAGTTTAATTACAAAGCAGGAATTGCCATAACAAAAATAAATGAAGTAAATTCTTACATTAAAGTTAGTTTTTCTCCTCTTAAATCTGCTGTGTCTGCCACAGGGCTCTACTAATTATAAAATAACAATAAAGGCAGAGAATAAAAATGATTAAATAAAAGCTATATAAAGAATTAAGAGAATTAAAAAAAGATACATAAATAAGATAAAGTGCAATCAGTCGGATGTACAGTGGCCCATTACTGCCTGAATCAATAAGTTTGGGGCTCCACTGTATGAATGGAAGAGTCAGAGCTCGTCAGACCATTAGTAGCAACTTCCCGGCTTACTATGACCTCGTACCCTTCAGTAGGGAGGAGTTATTCCAACACCATCTGCCTCTGATGGCTTTCAGTAAGACACCAGCCTGCATCCAAGGACCTGGTGTCCAACACTCACATCTGAGTGCGTGTGAAAACTCACCATCTCGCTTCTCAATTCTCTCAACTCCTCCATTCAGGCAGCCCTAACCAAAAATACACAGTGCTCATTCAGTAAATGCACAGCTAACAGATTGTTTTTCAGTCTGGATTTGATGTGGCTGATGTTTTATAGCTCATCTGATTTCTTCTGGAAGCTGGTTCCAGTTGCGGCTGGCATAATAGTTTAATAGACGGACTCACCTTGCTTTGAGTGAACTCTTGGTATTTCTAACAGACTTGATCCTGATGATCTGAGTGATCTGATGTTTATTTTAGTGAGTATCTGCAATGTATTGAGGTTGTATTAGGCCATTGAGTGATTTATAACAAGTAACAATACTTTAAAATCAATTCTAAAACATAACTGAAGCCAGTGCAAGACTCAGGACTGGTGTGATGTGTTCATATTTTCTGGTTCTGCTCAGAATCCCGGCAGCAGCATTCTATATGTCTCTTATGTCTTTTGGGAAGGCCAGTGAGGAGTCCATTACAATAATCCACCCTGCTGGTGATGAAAGCAGTAACAAATTTCTATAAGTCTTGACTGGAAACAAAAGCATCTAATCTTGCAATATTTTTGAGATGATAGTATCTTATTAAGTTATTGCTTTTACATGACTACTGAAACTAAGTTCCAACTCCAAAATCACACCAAGATTCCTTAAACACTTCCTCTGTTTTTTGACCCCTAGCCTCAAGGTATGCATTTACCTTGAGAACTTCATCTTTGTTTCCAAATGCATTGACTTCAGTTTTGGCACATCCAACTGTTAACTTCATCAGTGCATTGGCACAGGGAGTCAATGGGGCTAGTCGTTAGGCGTTAGGGCTAAGTAGATCGGGTATCAATTCATATCAGCATGTAAGAAATTTGATTCTTTCTCATTATTTGGCTTAGTGGGAGCAAATACAAGTTGAACAGGAATGGTGCAGAATTGAGCCTTGAGGGACTCCGCATGTCATGGATGTCCACTCAGACTTATGGTCACCTATATTCACACAATAACCTCTCCCTACTAAGTATGAGCTGAACCATTTGAGGACTATCCCAGAAAGCCCAACCCAGTTTTCCAGCCTTGTCAAGAAGTATGTTGTGATCAGTATTATTACCGTTGACATGGTACCAAAGTCGGAACTTTTAACAACACTAACTCCACTGTATGCAGTGCGGAGGCAGCCTGGCTGTCAGTGGCGAACGCTCTGGAGGCAAGCACTGACGTGGTCCTGCAGGGCTTAGAGGGGTGACTAGCCTTAGTCTTCCAGCCGATAGCTGTGAGCGGGCAGAGATGCGCAGCGACAGCTTCTTCCACTGGGGTGAGCTTCATGTAGCCCTTTGTAGCTCTTTGGCAGTGTCAATCGTGGAAAGAGTGACCGAAGAGGAAGAGTGGATGTGCGCCAAGTAGGGGTGCGCCATGTCTTGGTGAGCTCTTGGTGGACCTCCGGGAAGAATGGGGTGGTACGCTAGCAAGGGGCCTGCTGGTGGTGCCCTGACTGCAGGAACTATTAATTGAGTTGGCTCCGGGCTCTTCAGGGGCCGACCAGTTCAAGCCAAGCTCTTCTACTGCTTTAATGAGGACTCGTATAAGCTCCATACGAGGCCATACGTCATCAGCGTCTTTAGGCAGCAGAAGGGCGGAGTGATCGCCGGAGTTCGCCCGCTCTTTGTACTCAGAGGCGGCCAGAAACATCGAGTCATTAGACCTGCTAAACATAACCATGCCACTCACACCAGATGAGGGGCACTGATCTTCAGGGGGAAAAGCACAGGGGACTCACCATGTTAAGGGGAGAACAAGGTATTCGGACACCGGGCCGACGTGGGTGTTAATTAAACTTGAATTTCTAGGAAAAAGATTTATTCATTATTGTTAAATTAAGAATGGAAATCTATCAGATGAGATGATGTTTGATGTGAGATCAAAATGAATGAATACTATTGGTTGTGGGCACATAGTGCAACCTGGAAGGAACAAGGAAGCTGATTGGCCATTGGATCTCCACATGTCACATAGAAC
The DNA here is from genome assembly GCA_028476615.1 of Culter alburnus. Classification (NCBI taxonomy): domain Eukaryota; kingdom Metazoa; phylum Chordata; class Actinopteri; order Cypriniformes; family Xenocyprididae; genus Culter; species Culter alburnus. Next base: position 8,396 of record JAOTNS010000023.1, read on the forward strand.
CAGGTGTGCCTGTTTGATTATCAGTGTGCAGAGGATCTCTGTTGGCAGTGAATGTGCTGCTTCTACCCAAGTTGATGCTAATACTGGTTATAAAACCAAAGGAGAAGGGTTGCTAAAGCATGCATGGATATAGCCACTGAGTTTGGAAGAAACCACATGCTGAGTTTGGCCAAAGACAGTTGGGAAAAGCCACAATGTGCTCATCAACTTTGAGACGCTACTGGTAGGAAAAAGAATAATTTATTAAGACTACAGACTGTTTGAAAGAACAATTGTGAATGTCTTGCAAGTTGTTTGTTAATGCTAACAGTTTTAGCATTTAATATGCTAATTGGCCATGTGCAGTGAGCATGTTTGATTTAGTGTTGTGGTTGAACTGCACTGCTATGTCCTGTACTTTATGTGATTTATGAGTACTCTAACATTGTAGTCTAAATGATCTTTAACTGATCTCATTGCTGTGTGTAGTAACTTATATATTTGTATGTTTCTGTGTGTAGGTTATTAAGCTAAACATCTGACTAAGCATCTGAGTTAAACATCTGAATTAACCTGTGAAGAAAAGCAAATGAAGATCAAGTTGTTACTGAAAATAAATTGCTTCGATGATAAAGGATGTTTTGAGTTATTCCATGTGCACTCAAGAGTTGATTGAAGCCTTTGTCAAGTTAGGGCAAACATTGTGGCAGAGAAGAATCCCTACATAACTTGACAGTGGGCTTGCTTCGCCTTGCTGCTTAGCCTGACGGCTCTGCTTTTTTTGCCTCGGCTCAAGAGGGGAAGGAGATGAGGGAGCAGGCGGGTCACTGAAGATCATGAGCTGCGAGGCTTAGCTTCTTGCAGTGCGGGCAGCTGGAGTCCAGAAGTTCCACCTCGGCGTGAGCACACCCAAGGCAGGAGACGCACTCAGAGAGCTCGTCTGGAGCGGGCAGGTGAGCCCTGCACGAGCCGCATTCGTGGCGTAACATTTGCAACAATGTTGCTAGGAAAATTTACTCTTAAATTAGCTTTTATAGCAGTCACCGGATGGCCACAGGGGAGATCACTGAATTAGCTTGCTGCTGAAGCGCCGTCAATCCGCTGCAAGGCTCGTTCAACGGCGAGTAGAGGCTTTGGTCTTCTTCAGAGCAGTGAGAGATGATCTTTGCTCTGAAAGAGAAAGATTCTGACAATATGGCATTTATGCATGACTTATATAGGCAGTCAACCCCACCCTTTGGCAGACTGAAATGCCATTTGTCTGTGCAGTCGCATAGACGTGAACCAATCAGGCTTCAGGATTCGGAGAAAACTGAGTTTTCCCCATAAGCATCAGCGAACTGACACAATGAGTGTGAAAGGGAACTACATTTGAGGTTGTCACAAATTTTTGAGCTGATTTGAAGTACATGTAATTTGAATACACATATAACATTGAAATGTCTCATATTGAGCCCATGTAACTTTTCTTCCCTTAGCTCAGTAAGAAGTATGGCTCTGTTGTCACCATCTGGTTGGGAAACACACCTGTCGTTATCATTTCTGGATATGAAGCCCTAAAGGAAACTATGATTGGTCTTGGTGAGGAATTCAGTGGCAGGGCCAATTATCCCCTGATGATGAAGATCACACATGGATATGGTGAGGTCGCCTGATGCCTAAAGTTTACATGGTTTATTTGATCTCTCTTTTAGTAGTAGACCAAAAATGTTAAAATTTTCTCTATGCGCAGGTGTTCTGTCCACCAGCGGACACAGATGGATGCAGATGCGCAAATTCTCTCTCACGACTCTGAAGAACTTTGGAATGGGCCGCAGGAGCATCGAGGAACGAGTCAGGGAGGAGGCTGAATATCTTGTGGAAATTATTAAAAAATGCAAAGGTAAAACCAATTCACAAATTCGCCTGCCTAAGGCTGTGCTGGTAAACTTGGCAACCGCACCACCGTGGTGGCTGAGTAGCAAAGGCGGTGGTATGCCAATACACATTTATTGTGTGTGTGTGAATATTATGACATGAGTGAAGCACAAAGCTTTGTTTACAAAATAAGTAATAGGTTAGCAATTAAATGTTACATCGCAGCCATGGAAACATTTGGATTCATGCTGAGATATGTGATGTATTTTTAGATAAGAGGAATTGTCACTGGGATGGCACAGTGACTGCTGCTTTTATACCCTGTAATGATGATTGACAGGACTGAATGTTTTTAGGTTCCTCCTAAACTTATGCTTAGAAATTAATTTAACATTCTCTGCGTGTCTTTCTTTATTTTCAGGTAATCAGTTGACATAAACTCTAAACTCTTGATCTTGTACCTTGATCTTTGTTATTTTATCCTTCAAGGCTCTGCATTCAGCCCTGCAGACATGCTGTCTAATGCCGTGGCCAATGTGATCTGCAGCATTGTCTTTGGCCATAGGTTTGAATTTGAGGATCCACAGTTTGTTTCTCCTTCAGACAGTAAATTCTATCTTCATTATACTCAGCAGCCCTCTTGAACAGGTATTGCACTCCTAAGAATTTTTTTATTGTCATGTACAGTATATTATACTGTATATACTAGTTGTCACACTGGGAAGTTAGAGATATAGCTATAAGGATTATATATTTTTAGGTTAAGGTTAAATAAGGTTTTGAGTCAAAAGTCCAATCACGCTAAAGTAAAAAGTGAGACAAATAGTTTGGCAAATTTGTTTGGCTAAATCTGAATTAAATTATTTATAATATTATAACATTGTTTTATAAGTTATCTGAATATTTCATGAATAAATAACTTTATATTCTCTCTTTATAGATCTATAATGTATTCCCTAAGCTTGTCAGTCTCTTTCCTGGTAAACACCACCAGCTGTTTAGAGACACAGACAAGGCCAGAGAGTACTGTAAACATCAAGCCAGGGCTCGGATGAATAATGTGGATCCCTCGTGCCCACAGGACTTCATTGAGGCCTTTGTGCTAAAAATGAAAGAGGTAAAAATGAATGGAAGCATGTATTTTTTTTTTTTTTAGCTTTTTTTATGACAACAAAAGGCTCATTTAAATATACCTTCACATTCTGCTTAAGATAATAGAGGATAATTATTGAGGTCTTGATTGTCTTTTGCAGGAGAAAGACAAGTCTGACACAGAATATCATTTTGACAACTTGGTTTCTATAGTATGGAACTTGTTCAGCGCCGGCACAGAAAGCACTTCATCCACCATCAGACACGCTTTGCTTCTGATGATGAAGCACCCAGATGTTCAAGGTGAGGTCAAACAAATGCTTCTCTTTCCAAACATTAAGTGTGTTTTTACTTTGACTTCTTCTGCACAGAGCGTGTTCAGCGGGAAATTGATGAGGTTGTAGGAAAGGACCGCTGGCCCTCCATTGAAGACAACAGAAGCTGCCGTATACAGATGCTGTAATTCACGAGGTCCAGCGCAGCATGGATTCGCCCCCATCGCTATCCCACACAAGATGATGTGTGACACTGAATACAATGGTTATGTCATTCCTAAGGTATTCTGCACTTTAATGCCTCGCCATTACAATGATATATTTACAGAATGTTCATTCATTCAATACTTCTATTGCTAAATGAAGAGATTAAATCTGTCTTTCTATTTTCAAAATAAACTTTCTCGTAGGGAACAGTGGTTTTTCCACTGCTATCCTCTGTGCTTATTGACCCAAAACGGTGGAAGAACCCAAATTGTTTTGATCCTGAGAACTTCCTGAATGAAGAGGGTCAATTCATGAAGAATGATGCATTTGTTGCATTCGGCATGGGTGAGCTTCATTGTGCATTTCAGACTATAAATAAACATCTGAAACATCTATAATTACAGTTCTTACTGTTTTAGTCATACTGGGACAAACATAACCTCACTGATTGTTTAGTGGTTACCTTTAAAAGGCAAATCACAGATAATAAAATTGTTGACTTCTGTATGCTCTCTTGACAGGCAAGCGCATTTGTCTCGGTGAGGCTCTGGCTCGCACAGAACTCTTTCTCTTCTTCACTTCCCTCCTTCAGCACTTCACATTCAAGGCCATGGTGCCACCAGAAGAGCTCGACACAAAGCCTGCAGCCAGCAGTTTTGGCCGCATACCCCGCAGATACGAGTGCTATGCCATTCCTAGGATATAGAGGAAGGAACAGTCCACAAAGTCTGCATGAAAAGATTAGTCATTTAACTTGCATTTTCCTACAACTACAGCTACTATTTTTTTTTTATCTTCCTACAATAAGACATCCACACAGAGCTTATTCCATGTGGAATAATTTGTACTTTCAGACCCTTTTCACATTTCCGGGTTTCTCAGAAGTGGAAGTCGTCATAGTTGGGTAAAATTCTCTTTTTTGTGTTTCCATTCGCTCAAATAGCAAAAGAAAAACTCCACAATAGTGTTTTCACAACTTTCAAAAAGAGGAAAAAAATAGAGAGAGAATGATAACGGCAGTCAGAAGAGAGAAAGATGTAATTTTTTCCATCACTCCCAGTATTAGAGACACCCTCACAGCAGCGTTAACTAGATTTTTGCAATTTGATGCAAAGGTAATATAAAACTAAGTATAGTCTTATAAATGTACATGCATTTTAAAAAAAATGAAAATATAAAAAAGATTTACAATATTGATGACTGTTAAAATGCGTCAGTCTGTGAAAAGGGTCTATAGAGTGGTACAGGTATGACGTCACTTTGTAGGTGGAAGTTAGCAGCGCACAGGTGCCCTCGATTGAAAGCCTATACATTTTTCCCATAGATTTTTGGAAAACTGCAAAAAATAAGCTCTGTGTTTAACAAAGGGTTATGACACTTACATGTTTTGTACATCAAGATAATTTTCACAGATGAACATAACATTTATGAAGTTTGAAGCCTAAATGCATTCGCCAGAAGTAAAAAGCTAAAGGTAGGCTATAAACGAACTACACCACGGTCGCTCAACTTCAACGTTACCATCACTAAGCTTCCGACAACTCTTTCAGTTTTTATCTAAAAACATTTTCCCAGCACGTTTGAGTTAGAATAGTTTATAAGAGTATAATTATGAGCATAATGAGGCTGTAAAAGTAGACTGAGCTTACCTTCTCAGAGTGATGACGTTTAATGTCCCCGACTGCCTGTGTAGTCCCATTTAGCCACTTGTTAGCAACCGCCTTTTTCAAGACACACAACAGCTTAAAAAAAGTTGGGTAATACTGATGCATTTTATGTTGTAGAATAAAACATGAAACTTTCTTGAGCTCGAGTTCACCACAGACCTTATTTCAGCCATTTAACCAAAATCCCATTCCAAAAACCCATTGACTTCAGAGTGATGGAAGTGCTAAAATGCTAACTCACTTCCGCATTTTGGCCTACAAAGTGATGTCATACCTGCACCACTCTATAACGATCGCCTATGAGAATGCGAATCTGACGTCACACCGCAACTTCTTTGTTTATCCGCTGTTGAAATGATCGCGCAGCCTTTCCGTTATTGAGTTTAGTGCAGTAATTTGTTTTGTCATGATTGTGAAAAATGTCACCATTGTACGTCATTAATCCTGCATCGATAATAGCGATAGTAACTCAGATCATCATTCTGAGAGAAAACTGGACAATGAAAAATGTTTTTTTTCACCTTTTCTACATGTAAAAACACTAAAGCTGGGCACACATTTAACGACTAGCTAAAACATTCTAAGACTGTGCTCAACATACAGTGATTGTTTCCTGCGACTGAAGCAGATTTATATACTTACACATGGAATTTAAACACCGACTGTAATTGCCGGCTGAACGCAACTGGCTCTGACTGGACACGTTTGAACGCGATCAGTCATAAGTATCAATTTACATTCATAATCGGCCTTACAATCGTTAAGTGTGTGAGCGGCTTAAGGGAAGCAGGTCGAAGAGATGACGAGAAGACGCCGGATGGCAAATCTATTAATAATGGCACTGATTAAACCCACTGCTTATCACTCAATAAAAGAATCACATTGTTAAGTGTATATGAAAGTTTTGATTTTGTTGGGTTTAATAATTAACATTACCTTTGCAAATCTGAATCTTACTCTACATTTAATTGTTACATTTTACATTATTATTCTTTGTCTGGAATGCCGTTCCTTCCCTGATGACGTCAGTTTGACGGCTTGGGCTGAAAACGCTTAAACCACTCCCCTCCAACCGTGTGTCTGCTATTAACGAGAGAGATGGAGAGGAGGAGCACTAAAGTAATTATTAAGTGATCCGGTGAGCTGGGAGAAGAATAGACTAAACTTTAAAGTCCCCCTGAAATCAAAATTTAAGTTTTTTTTTTAGCTTTTATTATGAATATGTTAGCTTTAAGGTTATGAATAAGCTGGTGTGTTCCAAAACAATGACAAAATTCGCATTTAGGAGATATAAGCATTCAAAACTTACAGTCTCTCACTTTCGCTAAAGTGGATCAAGGATTTTCATGACATCACATCGCACTTCAGCTTTTCATCAAATCTCTGGTCCAATCAAATGCTCTCTAGAATCTGAAGTCCCGCCCCCTCCTACACTATCAACAGAGACTGAAGTTGCGTCTGAAATCGGTCATTTGCTCACACATTTACTAGTTTCTACATGGTGAATGGCACATAGTGAACTATATAGATAAGAGGGAATGATTCAGACAGTGTAAATATGCTTTCCTTTGACGTGAATGAAGTCCGTTTTTGCGTTAATGTCACATGAACCGCCGCCGAAAATTGCAAACGACTTTTCTCCAGTGTTGTGATGTATTTCCAAGTGAAACGGAATATTGAATAGAGGGCAGGGTTTTACCTTGGTGCTGCCCCTCTTCATCTCTCGCTTATAGCAGACTAACAGTTGGAGGGGAGTGGTTTACGCATTTTCAACCCAAGCCGTCAAACTGACGTCATCAGGGAAGGAACGCCATTCCAGACCGGAAGTAACTTTTCAGATTTTGATTAAAGATTACCACGACAAACTATTTTTTTCTGTGTATTAACTTGCACGGATTAATTTTTCACCACAAGACTAGTAATATGCACTAACAAAGTAAATAGGGTCAATTTTGATTTCATGCCGACTTTAAACAGCTCTGGCCAAGCTGTGATATAAATGAAACGCTATTGGCTATTTTAAAAAAGGGGCGGGGCTGTTCAATATATCGCCCTGTCTTCCTGTTTCAGTTGAAATAGAGTACCCCAGGGATGACGTGTTTTTGTAGGCCAACCCGGAAGTTAGCGGTGCACGGGTTCCCTCGATTGAAAGCCTATGCATTTTTCCCATAGACTTTTAGAAAATCGCAGAAAATAAGCTCTGTGTTTAACAAAGGGTTATGACACTTAGACGTTTTGTTAACACAATATTTATAGATTTTGAAGCCTAAATAAAGTCGTCAGATATAAAAGGCTAACAGTAGGCTATAAACGGACTACAGCACACCATGGTCGCGGATCAACGTAGTCACCACCAAGCTTCCTCAAACTTTATTTAAAAACATGCTCGCTGATTATGATCTGTGCTGTTATGAATACTTATCCACTTTTTCATGAGAAATGCTGTCCAAATGCCCCGTTTTTAATGATGACGTCTAAAGTCCCCGCCAAAGGAAATAGTCCCTTTTAGCAATTTGTTAGCAACCGCCGATTTTAAGACACAGTAAAAGTTTAAAAAGATGTTTTTTTCTTTTCTTTCTTACTTTTGTTAACTTTAGGGTCCTGCTATAATATTTCAATTTGAATACAGTTGATATAATGTGTTATTTGCGAGGTATATAAACATTTTGAGGTCATGCTCTCCCGATAAATTTCTTTTCAGGTAAAGTGAGCCATCCATGATTTATCAAAAATTATCCTGTATATTAATTAAAAAACACATGATTTATTAACACATACTATCAAACAAACATATTTAACAAACCTAAAAGCATATAGGCTAGGCTATGAGTAAAATTCATCAGTTCACTCAATGCATGTGTAAAATTCAAAACAGCTGATAGAAAATGTTGTGTTGACATTAAATTTGATGAAATCTGAATATCAGAATATTCAGAAATCAGAATATGGATGAAATTAGCTCTATTTTAAAAATGGGACTGTAACACATGCAACAACAAATAGGCTAACAAAAATTGAATACGAGGAACATTTAATATGGTAACCATATTGTAAAACTTTTTGTTCTGTCTGTTTTCTCTAAGCACTTTAAATGAACTTAAATTGTTGATATAATGTGAATGCAGGCCCACTTTACCTGCATTCACCCCATCAAAATAATTTAATTAACACTAAATAGAGATGTAGACTACATCATTAAAATGACATCATATTCTTTAGTTTTATTTATTTATTTTTATAAATAAACATATTTCTTCAAATGTCCAACACAACAACAAAATCAATTAGGCTATGTCTAATGAAAAATAAACAAAAAAAAATATTCACAACTGGAAAACGAATATTATTATAATGAATGTAATTTCAATTAGTCAAGTCTCGAGAACTTGCTTTTTTAAATAGGCTAATTAAAAAAAAGAAAAGAAAAGATGTGTAGGTTATAAATGTTGTATTCGGCTGCTGCCATGAATGTCAATGTATAACAACAAGTCCTCGGGAATCCTCGACAATCTTCGACAGTCAGTGTAACTTCGCAGATGCGTGTTTACTTGCGCTCTGTTGCGTTACCAAGTTCAACCAAGAAACAAACGTCAGTTTTGGTTAGGTTCTGCGAATCGACTCAGTCAAGAGAAATTTGAAGGATGGATATATTGTTGGCATTGAAGACAAATGCAGTGTCTGTTGTCATGACTGTCTTGGTTCTGTTGTTGTTGTTGAAGATTCGAGGAAAGAAGAGCAATTTTGGGCGGCTGCCACCAGGACCCGCTCCGAATCTACTGGTGGGAAATTTATTTCAATTTAATGTCAAGGAAGCCTACAAATATTACCTAGAGGTTAGTAGGTCCATTCACTACTATTATTCAGTAAAAGTATTGGAGTAGCTGCTTGTAGCCTATGATTGTGTGTTCAAGACTAATAGGACTACATGTGCAGGTAAACTAATTAACCGTTTAATGCCCAGAATACAAAAACTGAATAAATCAAATATAATATATTAAATATATCTATATATATTCGCCTGAAATCGTTGATACACACACACACACACACACACACATAAAACCAAGTATATCATTAAGTTAGTGTTATTATAGCCTAAGCATTTTTACATTTATTCCAAAATAATAACTAAAGGAAAACAAACAAAAAAACGAAACATCTCACAGTGAAGCACTTTTCTGGAGCTTGATTCAAGAGCCCATTTATTAATTTTTTCATAAATTCATTCACAGACTCATTTATTCATACATTGTGTAAGTAGCACGACACGTGAAAGAGCATTTATATTTTTATTGCCTTTGTTTTTCATAGCATGCACAAACTGATATATATATATATATAATATATATATGTATATGTGTGTGTGTGAAAGAAAAGGCTGGGTCAGGGTGTCCAAACTTTTTTAAAGGGGCTATGGGGTAATTGATGCCAAAACCGTTGAAAATGGACAGACTAAAAGTCACAAATGATATTACAACTTGTAAACACAGACACAATCTACAAATAGATAAAATCCGCAAACAAAGTCCTCATGATCCGCTTTTGATCACTTTGCATTCATTCAAATTCTGGTTGTCAAGTACAAGTCACTGATTTCTATTGTGAATCATGAAGAGTCTGTGGATTTTTTATCTATTTGTAGATTTTGTTTTACATTTGCGGATCATGAGAGTTTGTTTGCAGATTTGGAATCTATTTACAGATTGTGTTTTACATTTGCAGATTTTAAATTTATTTGTAGATCTTGTTTTGTGTTTACAAATTGTAATATCATTTTTGACCTCAGTCTCTTCATTTCAATGATTATGGCATTACTTTTCACAACAGCGAAACAACAGTGTCAGAATTATGAAAAAATGTGACACAATCTACAAAGAACATGATCTTCACCTGCAAACAAGTCCCTTTACATTCATTCAAATTCTGGTTTTCAGTCACTGATTTCTATTTGTGAATCAGGATGTGTTTATTTGGATTTTTAATCTTTTTGTAGATCATGCTTTATATTTGTGGATCACAAAGATTTTGTTTGAGGACTTTGTATCTATTGTAGATCTTTTTACATTTGCGGATCACGAGGACTTTGTTTGCGGATTTTTTATCTATTTGTAGATTGTGTTTTGTGTTTACAAGTTGTAATATCTATTTGTGACTTTTAGTCTGTCCATTTTCAATGGTTTTGGCATCAATTTACCACCATAGGGGTCCAGATTCGATGTTGTGGACACATTTGGCAGCCAGTTTCAATTAGGGCCTATATATATATATATATGTAAACCACATATGTCACCTCACTACATGGTAAAACGTAAAAATATTGTTTCTATATCTAGAATGACTTTATGGTATTTAGTCTATAAACACATTTAATATAAACATGAATGCACAAAACTGCAAGTTTATGACCTTTATTGCAAAAATAAATAATGATATATTACCCTACATTTCTGACAAAATACCACAGTTACAGGTAATGTTACCGCTGTAAATCCATGATAAATGTTGCTTGAATTGTTGGTTTAAATGTATTCTAACTGGATCGGCTCAGTGTTTCTCCTGATTTGCACGTTAGTGTTGTTGATTCAGTCAGCGCAGTTTCAACTGACTTTAAACTGAATTAAATCACAGATTTGCACTTTGTACCTGAGACCACTGCACCGAACTCGAACACTTCTCACTGGCTGTTTAGTGCTCGTGTGATCGAGACTCTAGCTGTGTCACAATTCAGGGGCCGCGCACTTCGGAGTGCATGAAAGGGGTGGGGGGGTTTGGAGTGGAGGGTTGCCAGGTCTGCGCAACAAAACCATCCCAAAAGTACCGTAATCACAGCACAAGTGTAAAACTATCCCAATCCCAGACTTGGCAACAATGACCCGAGCGTCGTTACATGGCTAGCGGCCGTGTGACAGACAGCTGACAGTTGACGTTTGTGTGTGCATTTTAAAGTTTTATGACTTTCTATTGAGTTTTGACACGTTCACTGCCGACGACGACAGGACACTGGACCAAAATATGTATGGTTAAACTATGTAATGTTAGTTTTATATCGTTAGCAACTAGTTAACCTTGTTTTTTTAAATGAAATGTTAACTGTGTCAGTTGTTTTAACTAAAAGAAACTTGCACTGACATCTTAAAATATACCTCCTGAGCATGACTATATGTAACAGGCAAGAATTTTAAAGCTATGATGACCAAGACAAAATTTGAATGGACCATAGATCTGTTTTGTATGTTCAAATATTTCTGATTTTATTTTTATATATTTATATAATACGCTGCACCAGCGTCTCCCTTCTCAGCTGAATGAAAGTGTACACAAATATGTTTTATGTTTTGTTAAAAATGTTATGCTATTTTTCTGATGTTAAATCTAAGTTCTGTTGTATATAGTTGTAAAAGGTACCTTATGTAATGTAGCTTTAGAACGATGTATTTAATGTAAAATTTAATTTACATAATGAAAAAAAAATATTATATACATATAACTTTTCATGTAAAATTACAAGTTGCATAAAAGAAATAAACAATGAACAGAACAATTCTCTTTTATTTACACATGTGAACAAGTAAAAAAAAAAAAGGACAGAAATTACTCCGGCTCATTTACAAATAAATTACATTACAAATATATGTATATTATGCATTTGCACTTGCATCAAAAAAATAAACTGTACAGAATTAGGCTGTTTCATTGACAAAGTGACATTTAAATAATATTTATATCGACACATTTTAATGCACTGTATTCTGTTCTTGAGAAAAGTGGGGGAAAAGCGGCCTTTGAAATTATAATATAAAATATAAAACTAACATTACATAGTTTAACCATACATATTTTGGTCCATTGTCCTGTCGTCGTCGGCAGTGAACGTGTCAAAACCCAATAGAAAGTCATAAAACTTTAAAATGCACACACAAACGTCAACTGTCAGCTGTCTGTCACACGGCCGCTAGCCATGTAACGACGCTCGGCTCATTGTTGCCAAATCTGGGATTGGGATACTTTTACACTTGTGCTGTAATTACGCTACTTTTGGGATGGTTTTGTTGCGCAGACCTGGCAACCCTCTACTCCAAAACCCCATCCCTTTCATGCACTTCGAAGTGCGCGACCCCTGAATTGGGACACAGTTTATAACACATTTTGTGAGCTCGTGAGTCGCGTCACCCTAGTCGCGCCCTGTGCGGTGTGCACAAGCAGCGCTATTTCATTCCGCTTTTGGCGCGTTACCGCGTCTAATGTCCATCTGGCCTAAATTTTAGTACTGCCATTTTGTGTTGACATTGTGAAACTGCACGATTTGTAAATTATGCATGGCGGGCCACGTATAATAGATTTTAATAGACAGGCTGCGGGCCGTTTGAAATTCATCCCCGGGCCGCAGTTTGGACATATGGCACGCAAAGGCAGCTTTTCCACCTTTTGACCACAAGATTTCGCTAGTGTGCGGTGTTAAAATAAGCTTCGCGCTATGAACCTATGGAGTCAAAATAATCCCGCATAGTTTTGCAAAAGAATTAAGTTTTGCAAAAGAAATTAAATTTTTGTAAAGAAAAAAAAAGAAAAAGAAAACAAACTAATCGCATCAAATCATAGCACGATTTGTCGCTGTTGGTCAGTGTCACTTTAGAAAAACGAGTGACTTACACACTTATTAATGTCACATTTTGAAATATTTGCGTTGTTTTGATTTTGTAATTTGGATTATTTTCCATAAAATAAATAATATAAAATAAATAATAAAAAAAAGTAATAATAATTAATTATATGTTAATTACATTTGAGGTTGTTAGTCACCAATATTTGAGCTGATTTGAAGTACATGTAATTTGAATACACATATAACATTGAAATGTCCCATATTGAGCCCATGTAACTTTTCTTCCCTTAGCTCAGTAAGAAGTATGGCTCAGTTGTCACCATCTGGTTGGGAAACACACCTGTCGTTATAATTTCTGGATATAAAGCCCTAAAGGAAACTATGATTGGTCTTGGTGAGGAATTCAGTGGCAGGGCCAATTATCCACTGATCATGAAGTCCACTTTGGGATATGGTGAGGTCGCTTGATGCCTAAAGTTTACATGGTTTATTTGATCTCTCTTTTAGTAGTAGACCAGAAATGTTAACATTTTCTCTATGCGCAGGTGTTCTGTCCACCAGCGGACACAGATGGAAGCAGATGCGCAAATTCTCTCTTATGACACTGAAGGACTTTGGAATGGGCCGCAGGAGCATCGAGGAACGAGTCAGGGAGGAGGCTGAATATCTTGTGGAAATGATTAAAAAATGTGAAGGTAAAATCATTTTTATATAATCTTATATTTAGATTATCAGATGAAACAAACTGCAGACATAAACTACAAAAACATGACAAAGGGTGCATCAATAAAACACTACAATCAAACATATAGTGGTTCCATTATTTAGAATAAACTTGAGAAAATATTTTACACTGTGTGTCACATCTCATGTTACAGAACTTCTTTTCTCCTTCAAGGCTCTGCATTCAACCCTGCAGACATGCTGTCTAATGCCGTGGCCAATGTGATCTGCAGCATTGTCTTTGGCCATAGGTTTGAATTTGAGGATCCACAGTTTCAGTTTCTCCTTCAGACTGTAAATACTTACTTCACTATCCTCAACAGTCCTCTTGGACAGGTACTGCACTCCAGTGATTTTTTTATATAAATGTTTTTTAGATATTACCATTCAGAAGTCTCTTATGGTCACAAAGGCTGCATTTATTTGATCAAAAATACAGTAAAAACAGTAATATTGTTTATTAAGGATGCATTCAACTGATAAAAAGACTTTTATGATGTTTCAGAAGATTCTATTTCAAATAAATGCTGTTGTTTGAACTTTCTATTCGTCAAAGAATCCTGAAAACTGTTACTGTTTGTAACATTTATGATAATAATAAATGTTTTTGATCATCAAATCAGCATATTAGAATGATTTGTGAAGGATCATGTGACACTGAAGACTGGAGTAATGATGCTGAAAATTCAGCTTTGCCATCACAGGAATAAATTACATTTTAAGATATATTCAAATAGAAAAGTTAATTTAAATTGTAATATTTCACAATATTATTATTATTTTTTTGTTGTATTTTTAAATCAAATAAATGCAGCCTTAGTGAGCAGAAAAGACTTAAAAACATTAAAAATCTCACCGATCCCAAACTTTTGAACAGCTGTGTGCATGTATATATACATTAAACAAATTTTAAGTTGTAAAATAGTACAAAAAATGTTTTTGCATAAGATATATAATTGTATTTTGAGCCTCAAATTGATGTTTCTTTATTTTCTTTTCAGCTCTATAATATTCCCAAGGTTAGTCAGTCTCTTCCCCGGTAAACACCATCAGCTGTTTAAAGACCTAGAAGAGGCCAGAGAGTACTGTAAACATCAAGCCAGGGCTCGGATGAATAATGTGGATCCCTCGTGCCCACAGGACTTCATTGAGGCCTTTGTGCTAAAAATGAAAGAGGTAAATAACTGAAAGAAATGGCCATTTAAAAATATTTAGCCATATACAGTCCTGAATACATTTATTTGCACCATCTGGTGGTGAGACCATGACATGATATCAGTTAAACAATGTAAATAATTCTTCCAGTTAACTTACTTCATTTACAAGTTTTAGATGTGATCACAACAGCTTGTTTTATTAAGTATACTATTCATCTTTGACAGTATAAAAGAGATGATAACACATTATACACCTGTTCTCTTTTGCAGGAGAAAGACAAGTCTGACACAGAATATCATTTTGACAACTTGGTTTCTATAGTATGGAACTTGTTCAGCGCCGGCACAGAAACCACTTCATCCACCATCAGACACGCTTTGCTTCTGATGATGAAGCACCCAGATGTTCAAGGTGAGGTCAAACAAATGCTTCTCTTTCCAAACATTAAAGGGTTAGTTCACCCAAAAATGAAAATTCTGTCATTTATTACTCACCCTCATGCTGTTCCACACCCGTAAGACCTTCGTTAATCTTCAGAACACAAATTAAGATATTTTAGTTGAAATCCGATGGCTCCGTGAGGCCTCCATAGGAAACAATGACATTTCCTCTCTCAAGATCCATTAATGTACTAAAAACATATTTAAATCGGTTCATGTGAGTACAGTGGTTCAATATTAATATTATAAAGCGACGAGAATACTTTTGGAGCACCAAAAAAACAAAATTATGACTTATTTAGTGATGGCCGATTTCAAAACACTGCTTCAGGAAGCATCGGAGCATAATGAATCAGTGTATCGAATCATGATTCAGATCGCATGTCAAACTGCCAACGGCTGAAATCATGTGACTTTGGTGCTCCGAACAGCAGATTCGATACACTGATTAATTTATGCTCCAAAGCTTCATGAAGCAGTGTTTTGAAATCAGCCATCACTAAATAAGTCGTTATTTTGTTTTTTTGGCACTCCAAAAATATTCTCATCGCTTTATAATATTAATATTGAACCACTGTTCTCACATGAACCGATTTAAATATGTTTTTAGTACCTTAATGGATCTTGAGAGAGGAAGTGTCCATTGCTCCCTATGGAGGCCTCACGGAGCCATCGGATTTCAACTAAAATATCTTAATTTGTGTTCTGAAGATTAATGAAGGTCTTACGGGTGTGGAACGGCATGAGGGTGAGTAAGAAATGACATAATTTTCATTTTTGGGTGAACTAACCCTTTAAGTTTTACTTTGACTTCTTCTGCACAGAGCGTGTTCAGCGGGAAATTGATGAGGTTGTAGGAAAGGACCGCTGGCCCTCCATTGAAGACAGACAGAAGCTGCCGTATACAGATGCTGTAATTCACGAGGTCCAGCGCAGCATGGATCTCGCCCCCATCGCTGTCCCACACAAGATGATGTGCGACACTGAATACAATGGTTATGTCATTCCTAAGGTAATTTTCTCATGCATTTACATCATCTTGATTCATCAAGTATTTATTATTATTTACATCTTTCTATTTATTTGTAAAATTAAATTTCTTCTAGGGGGCCATGGTTTTTCCTCTACTATCCTCCGTGCTTGTAGATTCGAAACTGTGGAAGAACCCAAATTGTTTTGATCCAGAGAACTTCCTGGATGCAGATGGCAGATTCAAGAAGAATGATGCATTTGTTGTATTCGGCATGGGTGAGCTTCATTGTACATATTAGACCATAAAAATGTTGCTCTTTAGATGAAAACTGAAGTCAACACATGCTAAATTATGTTTATCAGTGTTTTAGTCATAATGGAACAAAAATAACCATGTTAAATAATTTATTCCTCAGTAGTTGCCTTTAAAGGGCAAATCACAGACAAAAAATGGATGACACATTGGGAAAAGATTTTAAACCAACTTCTGTGTGCTCTCTTGACAGGCAAGCGCGTTTGTCTCGGTGAGGCTCTGGCTCGCACAGAACTCTTTGTCTTCTTCACTTCCCTCCTTCAGCACTTCACCTTCAAGGCCATGGTGCCACCGGAAGAGCTCGACACAAAGCCTACAAATTGCAGTTTTGGCCGCATGCCCCGCACATACGAGTGCTATGCCATTCCTAGGATATAGAGGATGTGTCCACAAAATACAAAGAAAAGATTCAACATAGTCTCATTTTTCATTTTGATGCTTTAATGGAAATAAATATGTGCAATATGATATTATTGCACTTTTCTTTTCTTTTTTTTGGCAAATACAAGATTAATATTTAGCATTTACCTTTCTAATGAATTACAACCTCCAATACCTCATTTCAGGTGTCAAATAATTTTTTTTATTTTTTTACAGGTCTATTTTAATGACCTTACAGGTCAAACAATAATATTGACACTTTTACAAATAATGCATTTTAACATCTGAGTTGGCACAGTGCTTTGTTTTTTTTCTATACTTGCGGGCTTTTCACACATAACATTTTTTTGTGTTTAAAGGTACACTATGTGTGACATGTTTCTTCAAAATTAACAACATTATTATGAGTAAATACATCATCAATCCTTCTTCCAAAGTGTTTTTACCTTTACCCTGATCCACTAAGGTAAGAATATATGTTTATATTTTAAGACCTAGCGGGATAGTTTTCACTGGAAATTACGGACATGCATCACTCGCTCGTGTGTGTCTGGTTATATTTGTAAATAGAGAAGAGTTGCTCCGGCTACTTTGACGTGTGTATGGTGTGGGAGCAGCATAGGTTAGTTGTCACAACGAGCCAGAAAAGTTGACATGGAGCAGCTCAATGTTCAACCATTAAAAAAAGATGAACAGAGAAAAGTATGCAGAAAAAATATAATGCGATAGAGCTCGTAATAAAACAAGAATCAACATCGCCTTTTGTTTCCCGAGATGTCAAGAACTGAGGGATTTGAAATGTTGTAAAAGAGACTGGATATGGTAATAATTTCCGACGTAGTAATAATTTTTATTACTCATCAGGTGAGTTTATTGAACAGATAAATTGCCATATGTAGCTCTCTAACAGAGATAATTGTAAAGCATTATCTATTGTGAAGGGTCATTTCATTAGGAGTTGTAGTGCTGGGCTGGAAATTTATTTTAAAGTACTGTGTCTATTAATGGGTACAGCTACTGTAACATCTTCAGCTAGACAGCTTAAGATCATTTTCATCTAAGCTGGTTATATCTCTTAAGCCTAGTAGTAAATGTTTTATAATCAGTAGTCACACCGAGCGGAAGCACAACCAAAACAATGTTCTTCCGCAAAATGCATGCAGTTTTGTTTTTAAAGGGTTAGTTCACCCAAAAATGAAAATTCTGTAATTTATTACTTACCCTCATGCCATTCCACATCCGTAAGACCTTCGTTAATCTTCGGAACACAAATTAAGATATTTTAGTTAAAATCCGATGGCTCCGTGAGGCCTCCATAGGAAACAATGTCATTTCCTCTCTCAAGATCCATAAAGGGACTAAAAACATATTTAAATCGGTTCATGTGAGCACAGTGGTTCAATATTAATATATAAAGCGACGAGAATATTTTTGGAGCGCCAAACATAACAAAATAACGACTTATTTAGTGATGGCTGATTTCAAAACAACGCTTCAGGAAGCATCGGAGCACAGTGAATCTGTGTATCGAATCTGCTGTTCGGAGCGCCAAAGTCACGTGATTTCAGCCGTTGACACGCGATCTAAATCATGATTCGACACACTGATTCGTTTATGCTCCGATGCTTCACGAAGCATTGTTTTGAAATCAGTCATCACTAAATAAGTCGTTATTTTGTTATTTTCGGCGCTCCAAAAATATTCTCGTCGCTTTATAATATTAATATTGAACCACTGTGCTCACATGAACCGATTTAAATATGTTTTTACTACCTTTATGGATCTTGAGAGAGGAAATGTCATTGCTCCCTATGGAGGCATCACGGAGACATCGGATTTCAAATAAGATGTCTTAATTTGTGTTCCGAAGATAAACGAAGGTCTTACGTGTGTGGAACGGCATGAGGGTAAGTAATAAATGACAGAATTTTCATTTTTGGGTGAACTAACCCTTTAACCCCTATAAATGCATTTTTATATTGAACACTATTAGTAAAAAATATGGAACATTTTCCTAATATTTGTATTATATCTAATAATGGTGCATCATTTAGAGATGAATATTGTCTAGTACATGAAAATGCCCTCAAAATTCAAAATATTAAAGTTATATTAATAAATATTTTTGAAGTTATAGCCTATTACTGAAACAAAATACAGTACATGTGACTACTAAGATAAATTGAATACCAAAGGGTTAAAAGTTGAATTTTTTAACTAGAACGCAGTGTCATGCGTGACTCAAAAACATGGCACATGTTAAAAGAAGTTTAACCTTAACTTGGTGTGTTTTTTCTCATTTCACTGCCCTGCTTCTTGTGTTTTTACGCCTAAAAACTGTTCTGTGTGAAAGGCCCGTTATTCTGTAATCTGTAGATGATTGCTGGACAAAAATAGAGGGGTGATAGATGTGTGATACATAACTATATACGTTTTACAGTGGCTTCATCAGAACTAGACAATTGTATCAGAGAGTACAACAAAGACATGCATGACCACAAACTCTTTGCACTCAATGTCATTCAGCACTGACGATGATAAAAAAAGACTGCAGTTCTCACTACGTCCACTAGGTGGCTTTAGATGTCAATGAATCCGTGGAATAACCTCAATGTGAAAGCAATAGAATAACGACCTCCGCTTGATGCATCGTCATGCATACAATTTAGACATAATATATCACCTAAACCACAGTGACAGCTCAGGTACAACATACATAGATATCACTATTATTATTGCACTCTTCCATCATAGTAACAGAAATAAAAGTGTCCAGTGAAGTGATAGTAACAAATAAAGAGCACATAGTGTAAGAATAGATCTCAGTCCTTGTGAGTGGTTCAAAAAAAAAAAAAAAAAAAAAAAAAAGAGGGGATACACTAAATTAAGCCTTCATAAAGTTTTGGGAACAAACTGTTTCCATGTTTGATAATGTTATTACTGTTGCCTAATAACTAAATTACCTACTAATCCTTTCAGACATACAGTTCACAGTTGGTTTCTGTCATGGCACTGAATGAAAAAGGATTAAGCCATTGAGTGGAATGTAGAAGCATAAAAAAAGGAATTCGATTTCCTGCTGTTTAAGAGAATGTCTAGAGCACGCCGTCCTGGTTGAGCAGGTTACATAAGAGCTATACAAAACCTTCATAGTAGACATTTAATGCCTCCAGTCCAGAGGCACTTATCATATAAGGGGGAATATGTGCGTTAAAAATAACGTCAGGGGAACTTTAGTCTAGTGCTAATTTGCTGTTTATGGACATTTTATAAGTGTAATTAAGCTTATTATTGGTACTTATTCTGTATGAATATACAATCACCCCCAAAAGTATTTAACCTGCACATAAAATTGACTGCATTAGATAAACATCAAACCAAGACCTACATTTTTTTGATCAAAAATACAGTAAAAACAGTAATATTGTGAAATATTGTTACAATAATAATAATAATAATAATAAACTATTTTAATATATTTTAAAATGGAATTTATTCCTGAATTTTCAGCAGTCTTCAGTGTCACATGATCTTTCAGAAATTATTCTATTATGATGATTTGCTGTTGCTGCTCATAAAATGTCTTATTATTATCAATGTTGAAAACAGTTGTGCCACTTAATATTTTTGTTGAAACTGTGATACATGTTTTAAGGATTCTTTGATAAGAGCATTTAATTGAAATAGAAATCTATTCGTTTGTATTAACCATGTAAAATTCTGAAACATTTGATCAATTTAAGGCATCCATGATAAATAAATTTGAATGAATTTCTTTCAAAAAATAAAAATTAATTGTAGTGGATGTGTGGCTTAATGGTCCAAATACTTTTTTGGGGTGACTATATTGATGGTAATTTTGTTGATTTTGCAGGCTAGGCAATGTTTGTGTGCCTTACCTTTGACCTTTCAACAGATACAGTAATCCTAATGATGAAAAAATACGAATGGCTTTGTGGCAATGAAGACGGTTGATTCACAATGTTGGTGCATAAAAGAATTCATCTTGTGTCGAAACTGAGGTATAGTGGCAGATATCAAATGAGAAAAACAAAAAGAGGTTTGTCAGGCATAATGTGAGAAACGTGATGTAGGAATATCCTTTTGACAAAAACAATGAGATCTCATATTCCAAGACACTCCATGATATCCAGCTTTATTTTCCAATCAGTGGCCAGCACAGTCCACATCATTCAGCAGTAGCTCTCAGAAAACATCATTGCGCCCTCTGTGGCACATTGGGGTAAAGCTGGCACATCCAATCCGTTAATAACCTGTTTTCGGGCAGAGATATAGCAGTATGCCTTGCCTTTCTTTGCTCCAGGATGGCAGTGTTGTTGAACGGTCAGGTGGGTGTCTGTGGGTGATGGGTCTGAGCACAGTTGGCAGCCACTGTCCAGAGGGCACTCTGGAGAGCAGGCTGGCTCATGTTGGCACAGAGGACTGGCACCTCCCTGCTGTGTGTTGCTACCTGTATTACGCTGGTCATCCAAAAAGCTTATTCCCAATCTCCATCGCTGCCATTTCTTTTTGATTTCTGACTGTACCTGGAATTAAAGAGACAATATGTAAAATAGCAGTTATGTGAAGATATATAGGATTTCAGGGTTATTATTGTTAACTTAAAAAAAAAAAACTTTCATTTTTCAAATTTAAAACATTAAAGGTGCAGTAGTTGATCTGGGAAATGCTAACATTAGCCTGCTAGCATTGAAAGCATACGATCCCACCCTCCCTGCAAATCGCAGTCCAAAGCCACGCCTGCTCCAAAACACATGAACGCGTACACACACACAGCTGCTCGCAGCAGAGTGTTACAAGAGACGGCGTTAAACTACCTAATGTCTCAAAGCACATAACATTACAGTAATAATGAACTTAAACAACTTAGAGAGCTTGTACCTGACTGCTGCAGATTCATTTCGGTGTTGATACTGTTGATATGTAAATGTATAAATCTGAGTCTGAGGACGTGAACAGCTCTGGTTAGAACATCACAGGTTGCCATCTCTTAATTACGGTAGTTATGACGTGAGCGCAGCACAGGTATGTTGTTTTGGAGGAACTGTAAATGATGGTTGCTGTTTGTTTGCTCCATGACCGATGTCTGTCTGTCCTCTGCATAGCATGAAATGCGCTAATGACGTATGATGTCTACGTGAACGGTGCGTGAGGGTATGTAAAAACATACGCTGACAGGCAGGTAGGACATCGCGTTATTTCATTCGGACCGAATAAAATAACTGGATGAACATTTTATGGTCCTATGCCTTCCACAGACAGTATATATTTATAAAAATACACTTAGACCGTTTAACATAGAGATTGCTATGAGGATATGAGGAGACTTTCAACCACGTATAACAAAAAATGTTTCTGAGGAGAATCACCTATAGCACCTTTAACTTTTGTAAAAAATTATAAAATTAAATATAAAAAACCTTAGACTTATTTTATTTCAGCATTTATCATTTTCATTTAGCTGAAGTACTAAAATTAATTTTCTAAAATAAAACAGATTAATAAAAAAAATAAAAAAACAAAATTATTAAAATGTAAAATTTAAATTGAAAACTGAAAATATTAAACAAAAACTAATAGCATATC
The DNA here is from genome assembly GCA_028476615.1 of Culter alburnus. Lineage (NCBI taxonomy): Eukaryota > Metazoa > Chordata > Actinopteri > Cypriniformes > Xenocyprididae > Culter > Culter alburnus. The sequence continues at coordinate 30,670 of JAOTNS010000023.1, forward strand.
AATGATACTAAAATAACACTAATTACATGTATTTAATAAAATATATATTTAAATAAAATAATATATATATATATATATATATATATATATATAGTTTAATTTTATTTAAATACATTATATAGTATACATTAAAAATATTACAATATACAGTATAGAAAAAAATATACAGAATATCTTTGACTACTCTTACCTCTTTATTAACAAAGCAGTATAGTATGGCCACCAGAAAACCCTGTGGGCAACAGCAACTAATGTGTCAAAACTCATTAACTGTAAGGACATGCACTACATTAAAATAGTGCATGGAAAGCAAAAAAGTAATTAGACTATATGATCTAGGCCATGTTGTGACACAGTATGTCTCTCTTGATCCCCTTAGTTGTACCTGAAAGGAATTGAAGAAGAGTTCAAAGAACAGGTTGACATTGCGAAGTACGCCCTCAGTCTGTTCCTCTGTCATCACAGCAAACACCACCTCGTGAATCCCTAACAGGGGAATGAGGGTCAGTGTGGACTTGGCTAACCTGAGGGACCAAGAATATTAGACGCAGATTATTCAAAACACAATTTGGCCCATCTCACATCTCACAAATGTCATCAACTTTTCTTTAAATTCAAGTTTAATATCAGTTTTGCAGTTTCTTTCTATCTAGAAATGATGTACTATGTTTGTATTTGTTTCAGATAAAAAATTTTTGAAGAGAGATTTCATAGGAAGATAAAATGACAATAGTAAGGCACTGTGTGTGAGTAAATCAAGAATCTAATTAGCCTCCATCATTATTACCAATACATATGTGCTTGCTATATTTCAATCCATGTTTTTTCCACTATGGCTAAGCAGAATTTAAGCTTAAAAGCCAGAAATGTAGTCTCTGGTGGGAAAAAACGGCTCCCTAAAACATATGCTGCCCTTAAGACTGGCATTTGAAGAAGGGGATGAAGCATTTGCTAAGGCATTTTATGTGACACAGTTCCTGTTTACGTAACATGGATGAAATCAGACAGAAATACCGGGTACAAGAAAAAAAAAAAAAAAATCAACAGATCAGGTTGTTTTATGTAGCAATTTTGAAAAAGAAAATAAACAACTAACAGATACTGATGAACATAATAAAAATTCATATTTTCATAAATATTTAAAAAAAAAAAAAAAATAAAATAAAAATCAAAACACTTTGATTTAATTAATTTAAAATAAGACAAATTCTTACCTAAATTTATAATCTGTATATCTCATCTGATGTGCTTTTAATTTGGAGATGAGGATCAGAATAATCCTTATAAATATGAAAAAGTTCACCTGCAAAATATGATCATTATTTTCAAATTTTATATATAAATAATTACATGTAAAATGCTCAAAGTAAAAGCAAACAAAAATGCAGAAAACTGAATAAATCATCCCAACTGAGTGTGATGGATTCGTTCAAACCTAGCCACAATAATTTGGGAGTGCAGAAAAACAGTTTCTCAACACAATGCTCTAGAATAATGAGTCATCCATATATAATGCATGAGTGACAGTATATTTAACTTGTTATTCATACAATGTGTCCAAGGTGACTTGGAACTTGGAATTCTCCCACCACTGGAACATAGGTCAGAAATCCTATTAGTAAAGTCATGACAGATCTTTCAACCCCGACTATGTAATCATTTGATGTCATTTCCAAGATGGTGGCAACTAATGCAATGTTCCATAGGTTACTCTTAAATGAAGGTGAAAGAATTCCAAGTTCTGAGTTATCTGGAACACAGGTCAGAAGTGGGAAAATTACAGAATTCAGTATAAATAAAAGATCTGTAAACACATATAAGCCTATGTGAATGACTATAAATACAATCAGAGAACAAGTTAAAATTTAAGACAAACTGAGATAAATATTGAGGAAAACTTACTAAGATTGCCAAAAGGATTGGTGTTCGGATGATCCACCAATATGCCATATTTTCGTTGATCTCCCAGCACCTTGAGAAATGCGTAGGGACATTTGTAATGCTTAACCAAAGTTGCTCTTAATCTTTAACCAAAATGAAAGGAAGCTGTTGCATCAAGACATGTGGCACATCTTACCTAGTGTTCTCATATAAATAACGAACAACTATCCAAGGCACCACAAAAAGCACAGGTGTACCTGTCAGAAAACATCAGATGCAACTTAAATTAACATTTAATTTTTTACTTTCTTTAAAAAAATGATAATAATTTTAATTGTGGTAATTGTTCAAACTCATTCTATGTATCGAAATATACAGAATGTATTTATATTAAAGGGTTAGTTCACCCAAAAATGAAATTTCTGTCATTAATACTCACCCTCATGTCGTTCCACACCCGTAAGACCTTCATTCATCTTCCGAACACAAATTAGGATATTTTTGATGAAAAACAAGAGGTTTCTGATCCCCAAGAGAAAGCAACGTAATTACCACATTCAAGGTCTAGAAAGGTTGTAAAAACATCGTTAAAATAGTCCATGTGACTACAGTGGTTCAACCTTAATGTTATGAAGCGACGTGAATAATTTTTGTGTGCAAAAATAGCAACTCAACAATTCCTCTTTCCTTGTCATTCTCCTATGATATAGACAGTGCAACTTGAATGTGGTAATTATGTTGGGGATCAGAAACCTCTCGTATTTCATCAAAAATATCTTAATTTTTTCCAGAAGATGAACGAAGTTCTTACGGTTGTGGAATGACATGAGGGTGAGTAATTAATGACAGAAATTTCATTTTTGGGTGAACTAACCCTTTAAATTGTAAAAGTATTCCTCTTATTTTCATGTTCTACAAAAAGAGTGGAATGAGTTTGTAAAGTTACACACCCCAGCCGATGAAGAGGTACACACAGAAGTAACTGTTCTCTGAGAAGACCATTAGCACCAGCAGGTTGTGAAGATATAGACCTTCTACCAGTAGCCAATAGTAGTTGGCCCCAACACAGTACTGCATCAGGACCTGAGCCACACGGCAGCCTGACATCACCTGTGGGAGTTTAATGTGGGTTTACTGTACCAAACAATGTACTTTATTAGTTTTGTAGCAGGGACTTGGAGTTACAGCAGAAACGTGTTTCTTGCATACACTGAGCTCAATGACTTTTAACAGACCCCTTAAAGCATGCCGTGAGATTAGTGAGGGGTAACTGAGAATGAAAGGGGAAAAGTCATGTGAGAGGAGGAGGCGGCAATGCTTCCATTGTGCTTTGACCAATTTTGATGCGCAATCTGGATTCATAAATAGGTCTGAATAAATAAATAATGGTGTTAATAGGAAGTATACAACTCTAATACATGGATATCTCACTTTACATCACATCAAAATCAAACTTAAAATGACTTGAAAACATCTTTACGGTTTTTGGTGAGCAATCAGCTTGGTGGAAAAGATTAAAAAATACTGAGGACTTTGCCTCCTCATTTCAAAACACCACTGTACGCAACTGTTTTGCAGCGTGTAATTACTGTAATGTAGAGTCAGCACTGTACTTCTGCTTACCTCATCACTCAGAGCAATTGAAACATCTTTGTTGTCCCTGAACTCAGGAGCATCTATCATGAGAAGTGCGTCTCTCGTGAGGATGGACACAGCTCGCAGGATAAATGAGGCAAACAGGTTGGTGTGGATGTAATTACGTGTACAACGCAGCTTCCTGCAATATTACACACAAACATATGGCTTTTCACACTTGAAATACTTACACTGTTTCACACTATAAAGTCCTGAACCCTGGATTAATGTTCTTACTTTCAGTGTCAGTGTCATTGATTGGGCGATCAATAGCACAATAGCTTTTTTTGTGTTTTTATTCATCATATTGCAAGATAAATTAGGCTAACAACTTCGTATTGTTTTTTTAGTGCTGTCAAATCGATTAATCAATATATATAATATATATATTTGTGTGTATATATTATATACATACATATATTATATAAACAAACTTTTATGTTAGATGCGATCAATCGCGATTAATCGATTTAACAGCCCTAGTTTTTTTTTCTTCTGCATGCCATGTTCTACTCGCCCTTCTAAAGAAAAGCTGTCACTCACCTGAATATGAGAAGTATGACGAGAGCTAAAGACAGGCTGGCCAGGGACAGAGAGTAACCAACTGTGTACATCACCCTGAAATAGGCCAAGATCATCATCTGATTCTCCTGTGAAGACAGCGAGTGAAAGAATAGCACTATACAGACATGAGCCAATTTAATTCATGTGACTACTCTGAAAGAAAAACCTTCTCAGACGTCTTGCGTGGGACATGAAGGCAAAGCTTGAGAGCAATTCATACATTTTCCTAACTCTGCTATACTGACAGGCATCGAAAGCCGCCTCAGGCAGAAAATAATGACATCTTTATATTCATGGATCACACTAGCGTGTAATAGCTGCCAATAGCTCTGAAAAATAACTGAGAGCAGGAGATAAAGTCTGCTGCGCCAGTAAGAAATGAGAGCAGAGCTCTGCAAATGACACTAGAGTGACTGCTTTTCAAGTGCTTTGGTTTATTAAATTACAGAACGGCATAAAAATTCACACAGCCAGTTTAATATTTTACATAAATTCCCCATACATCAAATTGGTTTCTTTCACGGAGACTTTTTTCAGTCGTTTTGAACAACAACATGTTGTGCCTGACAAGGCTATTACACGCTAGTGTGATCCATGAAAATAAAGATGTCATTACTCTCTGCATGAGGCAGCTTTCAATGGCTGTCATTATGGAAGAATTTAAGAATTGACTCCCTTTTAATTCATGAATTGGAATTTTAATGAACTGGTACCACAGGAAGTTAAATTGGAATTTGAACTTGAATGACAGGAAGTGGAATTTACTGAATTGCAATTCAAATTCAACAAAGTCACAATACAAATTTAATTAGTTCAGGATAATTTAAACTATTATATGATTCATTTGACTAATTATGCATATTTATTTCCTGATCTGCAGATATTTTTCTCAGCTGTTTAGACATTTCTCTTAAACCAAGTTCAACAAGTTTTCAACATTTTTTTTTTCAAAATGACAAATTATATATATATAGCACATATTAGGGAAGCCATTTATTATATTTGAACATTTTAATTATCTCACCCATAGGGCATATCCATGGGGTCAGAAAAAGTTTAGTGTCAGAAAGATTTTTTGAAGGAAATTAATACTTGTATTCAGCAAGGATGCATTAAATTGATCAAAAATAATAGTAAATACATTTATATGTTAATATTTCAAATAAATGCTGTTATTTTGATTTTTTCTTTTCATAATAGAATCCTGAAAAAACATGTTTCTACATAAATATTAAGAAGCACAACTGCTTTCAACATTAATAATAAGAAATGTTTCTTGAGCAACAAAACAGCATATTAGAATGATTTCTGAAGGATCATGTGACACTGAAGACTGGAGTAAATTGATAAAGACTGGGAAATTCAGCTTTGTCATCACAGGAATAAATTTTAAAACATTAAAATAGAAAAGTTATTTTAAGTTGTAATTATATTTTTTTTTATCAAATACAGTAAATGCAGCATTGGTGAGCATAAGAAAAAATGTTTTTCTTATTGAAACATTAAATACATAGAATGAAAATGCAATCTGCTAAAAACTTCAGGACCACTGACAAACCACATTCATGTACATTCATTTTAGTTTTTTTCATCATTTCACACACCCTTTTGGGGTCTCTTTACCTGTGCTATCTGCTGGCTGCCATCTGCATTGCATTGTGAGTGGTCTCTCCATGTGCGGCTGTGGTTGACAGTGAGCCACTGGCCATCTGGACCACATTCCCGTGACACAAACCCATTACGCACTACAGAGGACAGTGATAGATAACAGGCATTCGAGTAACTGTATCCAAACACGTCTAGTATTGGAGATTTCTTTATGAACCTTTTTATTAATTGAGTGCTGACTGAACACCAAACCAATAGCATCATTTATAACAGTCACTCATTCTAAATCTGTGTTATGGTACCTAGCAGAAGATAAAATTAGTTTGAAAATACACAAATAAAAAGAACATTTTAACACAAAGCTTAAGCTTTAAGATGCTCTTTAAAGAATGAATATGGTGACCTGCATGACATTTATGAAGCATATTTTTATTTTTCTATGCCATTATTGGCAGCAGTACCTTGATCATACCAAGGCAGATACCAAGGGCACGGCACTTTCACAGTTGTGTTGGGAACTCCATCTGTCCAACAAGCGTACATATCAAACATGCTTTTGCAAAACAAACCTAATGGAGAAAATAGAGTTAATGTGAATATAAAGATGATCCAGACAGGTTTAATAACTCTATACACTCCTGTCAGAGCTTATATCATATATAAAATTGTATATCTAATTGTTGAATTCCATGTTAGAAGTGTAACTAAAATTATCCTTATTGACACTCCTTATGCAAGCAAGATTAATACGGCAAGAAAGATTCATGACAAACATTTAGAGAGGTCAATGAAACATTCCTCTCTGTATGTTTACTTATCTTTATATACAGAGTAAATCTCATCTAGCTGTTTTCCAATGTTGATACAGAAACACACACACACACACACACACACAGATAGGATGAGCTAATGCCTACCCGAGGGTGTGGGTTGTGAGCTTATCTTCATGATGCACTCATTCCGATACCTGTTCCATTCTTGCACTGTGTCCTTCACCGTCTTCCCACTCACACTCTGAAAGACACATGAGGTTACAACCAATTCAAAACTAGCCTTATTTACTGTCTTAATACATGTTTCTGGTCTTACCCTGCATGCAAAAAATTCTGACAGTTTTCCATGCTTTTTGCCTTGTAATTACAATGAACAGAAGCTAATGCTTTCAAATTAAGAAATGACACAAAAGCACTATAAGGCTGTGTGTCCACCAAAGAGTGTTTTCCTATGGCCAACGTATTTATTGAATGAGAGCGCTGCATATTTCAAAATGCCAGCAGCTTGGCGAGGTGCTGAGTGTTTATTTCACACTGAGTGCTTGCCTTTTTTTTCTGGTTGGCAAGAGCTGAAAAATGTTCACCTTTGGATAAAACGCAGTGCTCATCACTGTCATTTTTTACCCAGCTATTCAATCACAACAGAGGGGGAGGACAAATACCACATCTATCATCCATCCTCTCTTTCTATGTGGTTCAGCCATCTCTTCATCCAAAATAAGTACATTGTGTCGACATTTTTATATTCAGAAACAAACTAGAATCTTGAAATCTAGAAATCAGAATCTAGTAACACTTCCGTGGATTTTCCATAGCGCTATCGAGCACCCGCAGCTAGGTGTTTTCAGAAGAGCGCATGCCATTTTCAGCTGGCTAAAAATGCTTTGGTGGATACACAGCCTAAAAGTAACATAAGTATACACCGATCAGGCATAACATTATGACCACCTTCCTAATATTGTGTTGGTCCCTCTTTTGCTGCCAAAACAGCCCTGACCCGTCGAGGCATGGACTCCACTAGACCCCTGAAGGTGTGCTGTGGTATCTGACACCAAGATGTTAACAGCAGATCCTTTGAGTCCTGTAAGTTGCGAGGTGGAGCCTCCATGGATTGGACTTGTTTGTTCAGTACATCCCACAGATGCTCGATTGGACTGAGATCTGGGGAATTTGGAGGCCAAGTCAACACCTCGAACTCAATGTTGTGCTCCTCAAACCATTCCTGGACCATTTTTGCTTTGTGGCAGGGCACATTATCCTGCTGAAAGAGGCCACAGCCACCAGGGAATACCATTTACATGAAAGGTGTACATGGTCTGCAACAATGCTTAGGTAGGTGGTACGTGTCAAAGTAACATCCACATGGATGGCAGGACCCAAGGTTTCCCAGAAGAACATTGCCCAAAGCATCACACTGCCTCCGCCTTCTTCCCACAGTGCATCCTGGTGCCATGTGTTCCCCAGATAAGCGACTCACACACAAAAGAAAACGTGATTCATCAGACAAGGCCACCTTCTTCCATTGCTCTGTGGTCCAGTTCTGATGCTCATGTGCCCACTGTTGGCGCTTTCGGCGGTGGACAGGGGTCAGCATTGGCACCCTGACTTGTCTGCAGCTATGCAGCCCCATACGCAACAAACTGTGATGCACTGTGTATTCTGACACCTTTCTATCAGAACCCACATTAACTTCTTGAGCAATTTGAGCTACAGTAGTTCGCTGTTGGATCGGACCACACGGGCAAGCCACGTGCATCAATGAGCCTTGGTCACCCATGACCCTGTCGCCAGTTCACCACTGTTCCTTCCTTGGACCACTTTTGATAGATACTGACCACTACAGACTGGGAACACCCCACAAGAGCTGCAGTTTTGGAGATGTTCTGACCCAGTCGTCTAGCCATCACAATTTGACCCTTGTCAAAATTGCTCAAATCCTTACGCTTGCCCATTTTTCCTGCTTCTAACAACATCAACTTTGAGGACAAAATGTTCACTTGCTGCCAATATATCCCACCCACTAACAGGTGCAGTGATGAAGAGATAATCAGTGTTATTCACTTCACCTGTCAGTGGTCAGAATGTTATGCCTGATCAGTAGTATTGATCAGTAGCAAAACGCATACACACAAACAGAATTTATGTATTTTTTTAGGTGAACTATTCCTTCAAAATGAACATAAAGAAATGCATTAACAAATAAGTTATTAGTTTTTGCTGCAAAATGTATATGTTGATCAATACCTCAGCTCTGCACAAGACAGATAGAGTGAGGAGGAAGATGGTGGAGGTGCTCTTCATCACTGACACAGGTACCAGAGGCCAGACATCTTAGAGCTGGGCTCTCGTCCAACCAGAACCAGAGCAGGCCATTCTTTCAGACCTGCAGGCCACCAGCTGCACCCTTCAGAACCAAAACATAGCACAGAATACTAAGGGAAATCTGACAGCTCGAAAACAATTAATAGCCAGAGATGGCTCCAAGCTCTTGAACTTACAGTCTGTCTACACTTATGTGGACCTATTAAATCTTCTGCACAACACATAAAAGTTCACCATGTGACCAAAACCTGCTTTAACTTCAACCTCGATTCTCATGATGTAAAGGTTTGTGATTTTTCTTCCTCTCACATGTACATATACTGTACATACTTCAGTCTTCTCATACTCCAAAAAATATATATGTCGGTCACTATACAGAAATAGAAATCAGCCAATTAAAATGAATTCCCTAAAATGTAATATTTAAAAACATTAATACTTGAACAAATCTCAATATGAATATGAACATATATATGTATTTTTCTACTTTTTAGCATTTTAAATTTATAGAATAATTAGAACAGAATTTGAAAATAGTATAGAATTTAAATAACATCAATTTAAGGGCAATAAAATTTTCAACCCCTTAGCATTCCTAAGGTCTCTTTTGAAAGGTATGTGTACCACGAGAGGTACAGTGGAATGCTAACAGTTATCAGTATATTAGACCATCCATTAAATAAACCATTAAATACATAGAGAAAATTTAATTGACATTCACAAAAATACTGTGTATTTGAACAGGAATTATGGATGGGCAAACTATAAAATAATACACACAAAAGATAAAAATAAACATTCACTTTTTAGTCACAATTGGTTGACTGAGCCCTTAAGCAGTCAATAAAATCCGGACGCTGCAGCTAAATCTCAACTTAATCAGTAATGGTTCAAGGAGGAAGGTCATTTGAACTGAAGTCTCTTCAAGCGTGCTCAAAAGGAGGAAACAGTATGCTTAATCGCGATGATGTGTAAATAAGGGAGTGTCCTGCTAAATCATGTATGATCAGGTAGGTGTTGAATAATTTAGCTGGTTTTGTGCTAAACAGGCTGGAAAGTGCTGAGGGTATAAACACAACACACAGAGGACTTTCGAGAAGGAAACTCAGGAAGAGGACATTCATGTAATCACTAATCACATTACTAGGGGAATAGACAGTTTACTCCAACTCACTTCAACAACTGTTTCACTTTAAACTTCACCTGTATTTTCAATAATTCAATAAAAAGGGGACCACTTTGACCTTGAGTGCGGTCTGCAATGTCTTAATGCTTGAGTTGATAATTATGATTATATAATTAGTTAGGTAGTTGATTATATAAACATGCAAACTGGTAATATCTCCTTTAAAAAGTTTCCCTAAATAGTGGTACAATGAGTCAGTAGTTTTCAACTGGTTTTGTTATTAAAAAAATACAATCATATATTGAATTTTATTATTTAAAAAACTATTTGCATGAAATAAACTGAATAGAACAAATGTTACAGAATAGAACAGTTAATAATTTACTGCAAATAGTTTGACACAATTCATATTTAACCATGTTTGTAACCATTTCTTTTACCTGACATTTTTGCCTATTTGTATTTATGCTATTTTTTTAAATGATGATGAGGGCCAAGTGAGAGATGAATGTGTGTCAAAATACAAAATATCAACAATAAAACATAAGGGAAGTGTTTTCTCTGCCCTTTTAAATGCTGTTGCCCATTTTGGTTAATAGCAGGATTTTATTTTAACTGCATTTAGCATCGTTTTCCCATGTTGTCTATGACCAGGACCAGATGTTTGAGTCAACACCTCATTAAAGTATCTTGAGCAGATCTCATCAGCCTTTATTTATGTAACGGTTGTGTTGTCTTGTTACCATGACAGTTCTGGGCACATTTTTAAACAAACAAGTAACTTCTAAGTGGGTGTGCTCCTTGACTTTTATAAAGAGTTATGCAACAATTTACTCCTGAAGGCCAGAAACCAATTCTGCAATGTTTATATTGCATCACATTTAAAGGTTCTCTTGATAAATTCATAGAGTATACTTAAAGGATTAGTCCACTTTTAAATAAACTTTTCCTGATAATTTACTCACCCCCATGTCATCCAAGATGTCCATGTCTTTCTTTCTTTAGTCGAAAAGAAATGAAGGTTTTTGATGAAAACATTCCAGGATTATTGTCCTTATAGTGGACTTCAATGGGCACCAAACAGTTGAAGGTCAAAATTAGTTTCACTGCAGCTTCAAATTGTTCTACACGATCCCAGATGAGAATAAGGGTCTTATCTAGTGAAACCATCGCTCATTTTCTGAAAAAAATTGAATATTATATAAGTTTTAATCATAAATGCTCATCTTGAACTAGCTCTCATCTTCTTCTCTATTTGAATTCCAGCCTTGTAGACACTGCTAAGCGTATTACTGCCCTCCACAGGTCAAAGTTTGAACTAAATTGTTATATACTATTGAACTAGCATATTGCATATAAAATTAGTTCAAAACTTTGACCTGTGGAGGGCAGTAACACTTAACAGTGTCTACACTGCCAGAATTCTAATAGAGAAGAAAAGAAGAAAGCTAGTTCAAGATGAGCTTATTATTAAAACTTATATAATTTTCAATTTTTTTCAGAAAATGAGCGATGGTTTCACTAGATAAGACCCTTATTTCTCATCTGGGATCGTGTTGAACAATTTGAAGCTGCACTGAAACTAATTTTGACCTTCAACTGTTTGGTGCCCATTTAAGTCCACTATAAGGAGAATAATCCTGGAATGTTTTCATCAAAAACCTTAATTTCTTTTCGACTGAAGAAAGAAAGACATGGACATCTTGGATGACATGGGGGTGAATAAATTATCAGGAAAAGTTTATTTAAAAGTGGACTAATCCTTTAACCCAGGATATCCACTTGTGCCCGAGCCAAAAATATAATTACACAAAACCTTGGGCACAGTTGAATGACTCTAAATCACGTCAGTTTGCCAAGCCTTATGGCACATCCACCGACATTTCACAAGCAACCATTTAAGGATAAGAAAAGAGATTTTTAGACATTACATCTCTTAAAGGCAAGTGGAGAAAACATTCACCTGCCAGTTAAGCTTGGCAGGTGTGTTTTATACCAGGCATGTCAGTTTCCATAAGACAATCAACAGCTTTTACAGAGCAACACTGCTGAGAGGCACAACATCACAGGGCTGCTGGAAATCAGTTAGAATACTGGTCAGTCAAATCAACTCATTAAAAAAGCCCTGCTGATTATAATGTATACTAGAATTACCATTCATCTCACAACACAATATGAAATAACAGCAGCAGGTACGAAGTCATTGAGTTCATAATTAATGTACTTGCTCAGTACACTTAAAGTTATACAGGAACAATCCTCCTGGAGCAACCTGGGCTAAGGTTTCTTGGTCAAAAGCACAATGATGATATAACTCACTCCTTGGGGGATTCAAACCAATCATCAGGTTACCAGCCCTGAATTTTAGCTAAGTATGTTATTCCACCCCACTTACATTACCATTCAAAAGTTCGGGGTTGGTACAATTTTTTAAATGTTTTTTAAAGTCTGCTCACCAAGGTTGCACTTTTTTTAAAATCAAAAATACAGTAAAAACAGTATTATTGTGATATATTATTACAATTTAAAATAACTGTGATCTATTTAAAATGTATTTTATTCCTGCAGTGGCAAAGTAAAATAATTTATAACAATGTAAGATCTTTTCATCCTTGCTGAGTAAAAGTATTAATTTCATAAAAAATAAAAAAATAAATCTCTATACTTTTGAGCAGTTGTGCAGAAACATGTCTTTTGAACATTTCTGTTACTTGTATGTAATGGTCAAATTACATCATAAAGTCCACACTGTCAAATGATTGTAATTTTAACTGTAAAAGACTAAAATTGCAACAGTAAAAACTTGTGAATTGGTTAACTTTAAGTTCCTGTACAAGGAAAACTATAATAGATCTTACCATACATTTTTGTGTAATTTTACAGTAAAATACTGTTAACTATACCATTTTTGGAAGTAAAAAGAACAGATCATCTTAGAATTTACAGTAAAAAAACATAAATTGACATTTCCAGAATTCCTTTTGTGACTTCACATTTGATGTTTTTTTTTTTTTTTTAATAAATTATGTTTTGTTAAAAATTGCACCATAAAGTCTCTAAAAATTTGCATTTTATGTTACATCTTGTGTTGTAAATATTTATTGCATTATTTTAGTGTTATGTGTGTAACCATAATGATGTTTTGTATTTGAGTGCATGACACTAGTCATCTTCTAGTAATAGTATTTACCTCAGCTGTGAAAATGATACATATCCACTGACGTCAGTTTTTTGACATCAAATTGACGTCAATATTTTGACATCAAATTGACATCCACACACTGATGTCCAATTGATGTCAAAGAAAAACCCATCAAATTGACGTCAATTTTTTTACGTCAATTTGACGTCCACACACTGATGTCCAATTGATATTTGAGATTTTTTTTTTTTTTTTTTAGTAAATTATAGTTTTAAATTGTAAAATTTAAATTTTTATTCTGTAAAAATTAGTTTTTTTTTTTCACCAGTGCACCATAAAGTTGTGACATCACCTATTTCATATCAAGGAGTAAGAATGAGCTTCAGTGAGGACCAGACTTTATCTGTCTACCCAAAACTATGATTAATTTAGCCACTATTTTGCTAAGCCACTATTTTGCTAAGACACATGAGAAATTTCAATGCAATTTTAGGAAAGCAACAGTACATCTTGTTTTTACATTAATTTTAAATTCAACCCAAATAGAATCTGGGTTCAGTCCTGCACTTTATTAAAGCTTGAGAGAAACAGAACATGAAAGGTTTTTTTTAGAGTAATAGCTGATGTTTCAGGCAGTCTTAAACTCAGAGACCTTCACACACTGGTAAGTACAACACCAACTGAATCTTAAAAGCAGCAGCAACATTAGTGAGCCAGATTAGCTACGGCTATTTACTTGTTTACATAACTCAGCGTCTGCCTGCAATCTGACCTTGAATGCACCAGACATGATTTATTACCCAGGTAAGTGGACAACGTATCCTACAGTCTACTGTGCCACATAAGGTCATAACCCATGGGGGGGTAAAGGAAAAGAAGTAAGAACGACAGAAGAAATTTGTCTAATTGTAGTTGTGAAGTAATCAATATAAACTATTTGCAAATAATATTTTATTTTAAAATATGCACACATTCACTCTTTTTCGTATATCTAATAAGTTGAAATTCAGCACATTCAGTTGTGAAATAGCCTACATTGCATTACTATATCTTAAATCGTAAAACCAGGGGCGCCGTTGGCACGGGGGACAGGGGGGTCAGGACCCCCGCAGTTTTTAAAAGATAGAAGTCGACCCCCGCACTTTTGATAAGGGCTGCTTCAATTAGTCACACTATATCATCTTTTAGCTTAGGATATTTTCTTTCAAATGAGACCATTTTCACGTTTCTGTAAGCAATCCGTTCGTAAAAAATCAGCTGTTTTGTCGCGGATGTGAACAGGAAATGCGCTCTCGAACGGAGAAACACGCGATCTCCAAACCATCGATCACAGCGTGCTAACGTTTTAGGACAGGTCGATGGTATATAAACATGCCCGAACGTTAGCGCTGTCAATCAAGCCAAACCGTCCATTCAGAAACCGAGAATTTGACACTTTAAGGTAAGGAGGCTGATCTCTCAGGTTGACGCGCGAGCTGGCTTGACTGAAGTTTTCGTGAGGATTTATAGTTTATGGACTGTTTTGATTTCGGTATTACATCTTGAAAGGCAAAAGCATTGATGGCATCTATAAAAGAGATATCTGAAATAGAAACGAAAGTGATATTGCCTCATCCAGTGGAGGACGCACGAGAGGATATCTGTGCGCGCGTTTAATTGGTATGTGTATACTGTAATACTGCATTTACAATGCTTATCAGTGGCATGCACTTTGATCGTGAAAGTGAAAGTGCCTTTTGCGGTCGCATCGCGGTGCTCCCGTGTTCCCAATGTGAACGTGAGCTCCAGTCCATTACAATTTAGAGCGGTTAAGGCCTGGGTATACTTCATTTCACGCGTTCCGTTCAGTCTCGCGCAAGCCTTTCAGAGAAACTCCTTTGCCCATGAGCGCGGAAAGACCATGGGAAAGACCATGGGAACACCTGGTATTAAGATGCATTTTGTCAAGTGGATGAAGCTAAATACAGGTGTAAACAGGGTATAAAACGTTTTGAGCATGTCCATTTTCAACCACTTCCAGAGGTAGTCGAAAACGCATTTGACCGGATTGCTTTTGTAGTATAAACGCTCATGTGGTCAAATGCGTTCGAACAGTGCAACAGACAACCTACTCTCCGCCTACTTAACTATGGGATGCACGCTAGTCAGATGGGATTTAAACTTTGTTGGCTGAAGACCCAAGTTTGGTTTGAAGAAAAATGTACCAAGCACAATGTTCTCTCACCATTCCTGATTTCTAACACTCACTCACAGCTAGGCCTGGGTGATAAAACGGTATCTCTGATACAGCTCCGAAGCAGTGTTTTGAAATCGGCCCATCACTATATTGTTGAAAAGTCGTTATTTTGTTTTTTTGGCGCACAAAAAGTATTCTTGTCGCTTTATAATATTAAGGTAGAACCACTGAACTCACATGAACTGTTTTAAATATGATTTTAGTACCTTTATGGATCTTAAGAGAGGAAGTACCATTGCTGTGAATGCAGACCTCACTGAGCCATCGGATTTAATCAAAAATATCTTAATTTGTGTCCCGGAGATGAATGAAGGTCTTACGGGTGTGGAATGACATGAGGGTGAGTAATTAATGACATTATTTTCATTTTTGGGTGAACTAACCCTTTAATTAAAAATGCATTGGTTAAATTCAAACTTTTTTTTTCTCTACTGGTCTTTTTTTGAAAAAAAGTTTATAACATTTTTTCAATAATTATCGATACCAAACAATATGAAACATTATATTGTGATACATTTTTTAGCTGTATCGCCCAGTCCTACTCACAGCTGAGACGGCATTCTAACGTAGAATCCGGAAGCACTGCACTGTTTCCTATGGGAACAGCGTTGGAGACTGACATGGAAGAGAAGATATTGTTGAATAAAGTCATTATTTTTGTTTTGTTTTTGCGCACAAAAAGTATTCTGGTCGCTTCATAACATTAAGGTTGAACCACTGTAGTCACATGGACTATTTTAATGATGTATTTACACCTTTCTGGGCCTTGAAAGTGGTAATAATGTTGCAGTCTAATCGGAGGCCAAAAAGTTCACAGATTTTATCAAAAATATCTTGAACGAAGATGAATGAAGGTCTTACGGTTTTGGAATGACATAATTAAATGACAGAATTTTCATTTTTGGGTGAACTAACCCTTTAAGTAAATTTGAAGTAAATTCATATGTACATTACCAGTGGACACAAAAAATCAGACACTCAGAATTAAGAACATATCTGTTTTCTTTATAAATAAATATTTTCAAACAATGTTTATAAGACAGTGTAAAACTATGTGAAAAATAGCTACCCAGTCAAAAGAGTAAACACAACTACTACAAGCCAAGTATACTTAGAATACTTAATTATACATTTAAGTATATCTAAATCAAAAGATTGAGTACAAGTATAGGCCAAATATACTTTTCTGTCAGTATAAGTCAAGTATCCTTAAGTGCATATTTCTGAGACGTACATAAAACATAGACTGAAAGTATACTTTCTTATTTTAGCTTGGCTAGTTTAATTTAGATGATGCTGAGTTAGTTCAATAAGCCAGATTTAATTCATATAAATTATCAAAAGGTCTGTATTGTGTTTGATAAGTGACTGTTGTTCTCCACTCAGAGGAATGCAGAATGGGCATATTTGGAGATCTATGAAAACACTGAAACACAGGACCTCCTTGCACTGAATTTAATGGCATACACTCTCTGTTCAAAGCAGCTTGTTTAACATTCCTATACTACATCTTTCAAAGTGATCTATGAAGATCAAAAATGGTTTTCCCAAAACCAGTCCCAAAGTTGGAAGGGACAAAAAGGATAAAAGTGGGTACTCCATTAGCTGTATCAGTTTATTTATATCTACAGGACTGTAATGCACCCTCTGTGCAGTTCTTTGTTTGGAGAGTGATTCAGAATTACTCAAATCAAAAGTTTTTTTATAAGCTGGAATTGCCAATAAGTCCACAAAGAGTTTACAATATCAAACTTTTTTAAAGCCAACTTTATAATTCTTTGAGGTCAGATTGTTCTGCTGTATGAGGTTCTGTTTCAAGGCAACATATTATAAGGCAATATATATATAATATTAATATAGTGACTTGAACTATGTTTGCTATGAAACAATATGTACAATACATAGGACGTACCAATCCAATCTCATGAGAAAACGTAAATATTTTACGTTTAATTTGTATTTGTAAAATTTGATTCAATTGATACAATTTTTAGAAAAAAAGCATGAAGGGCCACCCATAAACCAAACCCTTAATGGGGAGTAAGCAGATTGTATGAAAACATATATACCATATGTTTTGATACAGATGTTTTGATATGTTTTGATACAATATGTTTTGATACAGATTGTATCAAAACATATTGTATGAAAACAAAATAGTTTGGCAGTCGTACACCGCCAAACTATTTTACCAAAATGTAAAATAGTTAGGAATTGCCATGAGAGTGTGTTGCTAAGTACATAAAGTAACTCCACTGAGACACATCCCAAAAAGTCCTCCATTCAGGATATGTGCCTCTTCTTTTACACCAAAAACAATCATTTCCAAACTCATAAATTTATTTTGTGCTCCTGAATTTAGTAGAAATTAAGTTTGATTTCCTATTATGATTCATATTGTAATACTGCCCTACAAAGGTAAAACACATTACCCACACAAGCATTTCAGTAAATAAAAATGTATAGTTTTTTTATTACATTTTGATTGTTTTGAAATCAAATTTCCTTTCTTTCTCTGCCTTTGTAGGACAGAACACTCCATGAAACATTTCACCTCACAAAATGTAAACTTCACTTCTCTCATTTTAAAGGAGAAAATCTTATGTCAGATTCTTTTCTGACATGCTCCTTATTTCAAATTGGGTATACGGTGGAAATTCAGTGATCCAGAAGAACACTGCGATATTCACTCATGAACTGCACTGCAAATCCACTCACAACATGTATTGCACAAGAGTAAATAAAACATCATCTGAGAATATACAGTCTCATAACAACTTTCATTAGTTTCTATTTCAGGGAAAATGCAAATGCAAGATACTCCTGAGAACACTCCACAGAAGTATGAATGTTATAGTTGTTGTGGTCAGGATCAGTCTGGCATTTCCAGTGAAATACAAAGGAAGACGATCAAAATAGCACCATGTTACGATCCAGTAAAAAAGTAAGGAACATAAATTCTTTTGGCCAGTAGAAGGAAGGAGATTTGAAAACAGGGTGAATAATCAAATGAGACAGTTCTGTCTTTCCAAGAACTGTCATGACAAACAGACAATTCTGCAAACCAAGCCACCAAATCATGAAGTTGATACATTTCAAATCAAGTAAGCTGGCAGACAAAACTACTATACGCATACTCTAAAGAATAATCAATGATAATTTGAGAATCCGAGCTCTTGACTGAGTGAGCAGCATACCGACTGCTTTCCCTTTAGAGCGGAAAATGTTCACATGAACACACACTCAGTCCTATTAATTATAACGATTATGACGAAGTGTTGAAAAACTTTAGCACTGTGTATTTTTCTGCCCCTGCTGTGGTGCCAAGGCCATCCCCTTTTAACTCAGCTCATATTAAATGGGTTCATATTTGCACACAAAAATTGTAATCATAAAGTTTACATTCATTTAATTTTCATTTTTATTCAACTTTTTTAATTTCGCATCCCTTGTAATAATTCACACATATTTTTTAATTAATAACGCAGTAGACATTTTAGATATATCTATATTGTTCTACAAACTTTTTTCTAAATGATCCATTTCAATGTAATGGAAATGTAGACATGCACATTGTCTAATATTCCAATAAAGTATATCTTTTGTACACTAAACTGTGATTAAGTTCAATATCTGTCATTTAAATAAGTGTTAATTATATACAAGTACTTAGTCACGGGGGACATAAATGGCAGCATTTTCTGAAAAACAGCCAGGAATAAGAGCATGAGCCCTAGAGTGTCAAAAATATAATGAAATACTGAAAAATGATTTTTTTTTATTTTTATTTAGCAATTATCTATCACATTACAATTTAGATAAATTCTAACCCTGGTCACACTCTTCTAAGACTATAAAAGATAACTTCACATATATGATCATTACTATGTAAAAATTCCAGATGTTATAAAATGGTAAGTTGCATTAGTTATTTGTAATGCTTTAATTTTAATAGCACATTTTATTGCTATAACTCAAGTCTCTCTTCTTCAGCTTTAGATTCATCTAAAATTTGAGAAAGTGACTCTATTTAGCCAATTTGAAAATCACATTACAATTACAATAGGCTACATTTAATACAATATATTAGGCCTAATGGACAATAGATAGAGCTGTGTTTAAAAGAATCGTGTTTCCCGCTGCTGAGACATCTTGGGCTTTTCTCAAGACTCTCCCACGTGCTTTAGTTTCACTTGCACGCCGTTAATTGATTTTAAGCTCAAACAGACATTAATGAGCTGAACGCCAAACAAAATAGATGATGCCATTATGAACATCTTTGATATAAAAATGTCATCAAGAATAAGAGCACGGTTACATTAAGTCAATACGTCAAGCAATAGAAGTTCTTCTCTGATTAATAATAATTCATAATCTGCTAAAATACCACAACATTGGTAGAATTAGACCGATAGTGAGCAGTCACGTCAAGCATATTGACAGCCTAAATTCATTTGCAAGTGAAAAGCGCGTGTCCTGGACAGGAACCATAAGCACAAAAGCATGAGAATCAATTTATCCATATGCAGGTAATTTTTTATCACTCAGGTTAAAACAAAGTCGTTTTAGCCTACTTCAAACTAAGCATATAGTTACAGAACAAATAATTATAGTATATAGACACTCAAAACAACAATTGTAGCAATAATATTAAATATTCAACGACCTACCGTTCAGAGAAACATGTTTTGGATAATAAATGTTCTTTAAATTCCTTTGGTCGTGTTGAAATGGTGCTGTTAGCCAATCCAATTTCCTTAGTAAATGAGAAAAGTTGTTTCGCTCGGCTTCTGGGCGAAATCAATCTTTCAATAAGTCAAAAGTCAGAAGAAATCAAACTGCGCTTCCCCACGTCCATCACACAGACCGTCTGTGAGCGCGTGTGGATGCGCGTCACCTATAAAACACTGCGAGACAGAAGGGTGTTCTTTTTCTTTAAAGGGGCAGGAACCTAAATAACGTCATAATTTATGAGAAATTAACCTTTATTTTACACCATAAACTAAATCGATCATTAAACCGAATTAAGTCGTGTGGAGGCTACTGAAATGGCATTGAAATGTTTGCTTGCATTGTTAGAAAACTTTCCTCACAATGGTTGTGCCTTCTGCTTGCTCATCATGCCAAAATAGGTAATCATCTATCATTAGCTATCAATAGCAGCATTCCTGTTGCCTTTTGCAAAACCCAGTGTTAATATTTAGCCTTTGCATTCATGTAAATCACAAATGACCCACTTTCCACCAGGCTAAATGTTTTTGTTATACATTTACATTAGCAACTGAAAATCTGCACTGGGATTTCATTTAATCCACAGCACATTACTGGTTTGGAATGAATGTGTCAGCTTCATTTTACTTTAGAACTTTAAACAGTATCAGTTTAGTCACTAACGGTATAGAAGGTTGGTATTCTAACCTGTAATCCTGCCTTAAACACAAGGATTTTGTCTTTTTCACACCCAAACTGCATAAATGCAGAAAAAAGACTAAGCAGAGTGATATGAACCAAACCCAGTATGACTCAAACGAATACTTGCCAAGATGGAATGCATCTGTATTAATAATTCCCATTATAATTCATGATAGTTACCTTTTAAAGAAACCAACCATTGTTTAATATACTCTCTCTGATAATACATGATGCATTCACAGAGTGTATAATCACAGTTTCATGCAAAAGGTCAAGCTCCAGAACTTAACTGATTAGCTTAAATTATGAAATTTACAATGAAAATATTTCATTATTTTACACTTAGAAAAAAAGGGGGTAAAAACGAACTAGAATACAGTCAATCGAACTATCGAATACAGTCAATCAGTCTAATCAAGGAAAATGACGAACATTCAAATCTACAGGTGTGAGAAATTTACTACATGTGCCTGGGAAATTTAACACCATAAACACACAAAAATGTTCCTTCCTGACAGAGAGTGGGTGCGCACTTCCAAAATATTATGTAATCTACAAAGGGCTGTATATTACATAATATTCTGTCTAAATTAAAATCGGTAGAATGAACCTATGCACTAAAATCTATTCAACAGGTAGAATGTACCATTACAGTTTTGCCTAATGTCTATTGCAACACATCAGCAACACAAAGACATCATATAGTCATTATACATCTAGCAGATACCTTACAAATTTCAAAGCAGAAGCCTTTTCAAAAACAGGAGAGAACCAGTTTCATTAGGTTTAGCCTCAATAATAACTTAATAAATCCAAAAACCATTCAAATATAATTCATTTGTTCAGATATCTTTGTTTCAACCATGCCAAAGAAGAATGTTTGATGGAGACACTGTCCACCACGTAACAATACAGTTTAATCTACTTATATTTGGCCTTTGAAAACAACCGATTACACTTAAATGTCACAAAATGAATTGCAAGTAAAGCAAGAGGTCAGTATGCAGAACCACATTTTGATTGGCATGCATCATCACAGTCCCACTATGATGGCTTTTTATTATCTCTTAAAATTCCATGAAATTGCATCTAGAATACTGAAAGATTTCAAATACAGTAGATTCCATTGAGGATTATAATCATACTGTATGTAGCTGTAATAAAAAAAATGACAGCACCAGACAATAATTTTAAGACACTTTTACCATTATCAGTAGGTTTCATCCAGACCAATATTACTTAGTTCTGCTTCAGTGGCCACTCAATATGAAGAAAATAGATTGCATTTAATTATCTGGTTTCACAATAAGCTAAAACATCAAAACAGTTCAGCTGAGGGGGAGAGGTTTTTAAAACAATGTGTGATGGGGACATGATCTGCAGAAAATTATACAGTATGTGCTGTGAAAAGCTGAACAGTGACATTCAGTTTTTTCATATATTATTTTCATTTTGTATAATGTACTCGAGGGGGTCAAATGGTTTACTTTCTACAGTAAGTTGAGCTAGATCATAAAGATGGCAAAGAGATGACTAAATCGATTTTAAAGTCACAGGTACTGGAAGTGGTTAATGAGTAATTCAGGATCTCAGGATCTTCAAATCATTTACTTTGTTTAATGTTAATCTACATGTTAAATATAGATTAAGAGGCCAAACAGTTGACAATTCTGGAAAATTATAGTATACATTTCTTAAATCACCTGCTCTGATGTCCTTAAAATAATACACCAAAAAAAAAGGTCAGACAAGTTTAAGTGTGGGTGAATAACCAAATGTTCATTATTGGGTGAACAATCAACATAGTAGTGTCCTAGAAATGTCAGAAGTAGCAAATCTAAAGTTGCAGGGTAAAGAGACTGAATAGTCTGGGATAAAAGTGGACCAATTACTTATGGCTATCCATAAAACAGTGTATCGGTCTGTTCACATCAAAATCTATAGTGATGAAGCTCTGTTAAATCTAGGCAATGTTTTTCAGAAACACTTTTTGTTATACTGGTAGAAACTCGCTTCACATCCTGATAGCAATCAATACTAGAAGTGGTCTAAATATTTAAAAATGTACATATATATTTTCTGTGGAAGTCTCAGGACCAAAAAATGTTCATCAGCCCCAAAATGAATCTGCAGCAGTGAGGTGGTAGAGGTCAGAGCTGTAAGTTGTTTACGTTCATTATTATTGTAATGTTATTGTGCTTTGATGCATAATTTAACAGCGTCTCTCATGACGCTTTGCATACTCTGCTCTGGTTGTGCGCGTTCATGTGTTTTGGAGGAGGCGTGACTTTGCAGATGCTCTGAAGGGAAGGTGGGATATGCTTTCACAGCTAGCTTGCTATTGCTAGCCTCTCCAAAATTACCATACCCAACCTTTAAAGGTGCCCTAGAATGCTTTTTCACAAGATGTAATATAAGTCTAAGTCGTCCCCTGAATGTGTCTGTGAAGTTTCAGCTCAAAATACCCCATAGATTTTTTTTATTATTAAGTTTTTTAACTGCCTATTTTGGGGGGCATAATTAAATATGCACCGATTCAGCGTGCTTCCCCTTTAAATGCTCGCGCTCCCCACCCCCAAGCTCACGACTCTATAATACACTGCAAAAACAAAGTTCACACAGCTAATATAACCCTCAAAATGGATCTTTACAAAGTGTTCGTCATGCAGCATACCCGATTATGTAAAGTATAGTATTTATTTTGATGTTCACATTGATTCTGAATGAGTTTGATGGTGCTCCGTGGCTAACGGCTAATGCTACACTGTTGGAGAGATTTATAAAGAATGAAGTTGTGTTTATGAATTATACAGACTGCAAGTGTTTAATAATGAAAATAACGACAGCTCCAGTCTCCGTGAATAGTAAGAAATGATGGTAACTTTAACCACATTTAACGGTACATTAGCAACATGCTAACGAAACATTTAGAAAGACAATTTACAAATATCACTAAAAATATCATGTTATCATGGATCATGTCAGTTATTATTGCTATTACTGCCATTTTTGGCTTTTGTTCTTGCTTGCTTACCTAGTCTGATGATTCAGCTGTGCACAGCTCCAGACATTAATATTGGTCTAATGCCTTGAACATGGGCTGGCATATGCAAATACTGGGGGCGTAGCCTACATATTAATGATCCCGACTGTTGTCACAGTCGGTGTTATGTTGAGATTCGCCTGTTCTTCGAAGGTCTTTTAAACAAATGATTTACATAAGAAGGAGGAACAATGGTGTTTGAGACTCACTGTGTCTTTTCCATGTACAGAACTCAATTATTTAACTATGCCGAGGTATATTCAATTTTCAATTCTATGGCACCTTTAAATGCACAAGGGCACGCAACAAGTAATTGTTCCTGGCTGGTTTAAAATGATGGTGCTCATACCTGTAAATCTTCGACTGTCACATTTTATGAGGGTGTGAGCACAGTATACAGACTGGCTTTATGACAATAACCGCATTGGCAAGTGTTTATCTTCACTCATATCCATTATTTAAATGAGAGACATTTGTGGAGCATGTTTGTGAAGCTCCGAGTGCAATGACTTTATCCTTTATCTGTATATAGAAACACTAAGGCAGGGGTTCCCAGTGATGGATCTATCTTCCTGCAAAGTTCAGCTCCAACCCTGATCAACGCACATCTGAACCAGCTAATTAAAGTGCCCCTATTATGGATTTTTGAAAATTACCTTTCATGTAGTGTGTAACATATGAAAACATCCTGCAAAGATTTAAATCTGAAAGTGCACCATATAAAGTTATTGTTTCTCAAAAGTAAGTGTCGACTCTGAGTCAATTAAATTGGAATCCATTAGCATAGTGCCCGCCCACTTATTGCGCGCACAGACAGCAGGGAAAACTTGAACCCCCTCAAACACTGCAGCTGATTCCTAAGGATACTGGTGTTTTGTGTACGCTCCGCACAGCTTGTAGGTCTTCAGCTAGCCAGCTAACAGCAATATGTGTTCGCTTGCAATTGTCTATAAATGTGTCAAATGTTTGTCGTTGTTATTACTTGGAGTTATGCTAAAGAATAGAGCAATATGTTGATGTACAACTGACTGCAGTGCTTTATCAATATGTTTCTGCATTGGGCTAATGCATATACCATGACTGTTTGGGTGTTTACCACCGAGCTGTGGGCTAGGTGCTCTAACATAAACATAAAACAACTTATTATGACAAGCCGGGCGTTCCATTTCCGACATGCGTTGCACGTAGTATACGTATATATTAGCACGTATATATTAGCGTCATGCAAAGGAGGGGTTTGGGAAAAAGAATCGTTTGGGAGTCGTTAAGCAAAAAAGGTAAAAATAAATGCATATTATAAGACAATGAAAGTGTTTTTTGCCCATGCATGCATGTAAACCTGTTGTTGCACTTGATAATTACAGACAGGTGCATTTGATTGGTGTTGGATCTGGTCCACTTCTTTCCTGGACTGTAACAAAGCACATATCAGTTACATCATGGTGTCTTATGGATAGATGTTATTTGCAGTTCTTATCGGTAAGAGCAAAGTAAATACAGCAATACCCCAGAATGTTGTCCATTTACATTTTTACAACATGTTTAAGAGGTGTAAATGAAGATGAAAGGCATTTTCCACCACTTAAACACATTCTGTTTTCAAAGTAAGTGCAGCAGAGAGAACATTGGGTGCTGATAGGGAAGAAAAACAAAACAAAAACAAATCTGCAGTCTAAAGGACAAAGAAATGGACAATGCATCACTTGTGGGCTACTCATCATCAGGAGGAGTTTGTGCAGATACAAACAAACACATACACATATCCTGTTTGATGATCAATAAAGAAGCATTAACAAAACTACCTTATAGGGTTGGTTCATACTAGTGTTTCAGTTCTGATTATACAATTGTACACCAATGGAGAGTAACAGTAATTGCCTACTTTTAGTGATCTTGTTTTCAGAAGTATTTTCCCATTCATTTTCTTCACTGGTATTTCAAAATATTCTTCAATAAAGAGAACTCAACCATGAATGAAGCCAATCAGCTCATTGATAAATTACAAAAACTATCATTTGAAGTAAAGAAAAAAGAAAAAAAAAGACATTTGTGCGACAATTGACTGGTGGCTTCAGCTGAAGCATATATACCATAGACGAATACTCTCTGAGCATGCAGAATCTTAAAAAAAAAAAAAATCTCAATGTAGAAAATGAATGGGAGTTTTACCTGCTGTTGCGCTCTGTAGACACAAGCCACACGATCCATCAGAAATAAAGCATGAGAAAAAGCTATTTTTCCAAATATATCCTTGACTTATTGTAGACGTTGCTGGTGTTGGTGAAAAGCATGAGTTCCAGGCATAGGTGCTTGTCTCCAACAGTTAAAATCTACTTTACACTGGCTGACACTTTCTACTGAGGCTGTCAAGTAGCAGCAGAGCTTTAAGAGGATATGAACTAACAACAAAATAAAATTCTTCAAGATAGGTGAGAGTTGGTCTTAGCAGCTCTATCTTATTGCTAAATATTCTGCTATACGAAGGCATTCCAATGCAGTCTGCAGGTCTGTGACAACAGTGGCCAAGTTGGCCAAGTGACAAACCTATTTCTAGCATTTAAAAAAGGCAAAAATTATATTTGATGCTGTTCACTTTATTTAAACAACTTATTTTGATTCAACACCATTGTATTAGGTTTCTGGTTCAAATTCAATTGCTTCATGTTAAATTAAGTTGAAACAATTACTTTTTGACTTAACTTGATGTTTTCATATTGAAATAACATGTTTAAATCAAGTAAACCCAACCAGGACTCAATCAAACAGGATTTTCACTTCCCATCATGATTTGCAAAGGGCTGAACTAGAGTGTAAATGTTGAAATAAAGTGTTATTTTAAGCAGTTTTAGGAAGATGAGAAATGGAAAGACTTTTTTAATGTTTACTGTTCTATTATGTTGGTATTTAAAAGTTTCTGTTAATTAGTTTTGGGGTTACCATTGTGGTGAATTGTTGCACTGTGCTTGGTTGAGGACCTGCTAACAAACTTTCAAATTACTTTAAAAAAGTAATCACTGTGGTAGTGCTCTGGGTTGCATTTCCCAAAAGCATTGTAAGCCTATGTTGATTGTAAAACCATTACTACCAATGGCCTTATGATCAATTTAGGTTTTACAATGTTTTTGGTTAAGGCAGTTTAGGATGAATCCAGTAACACATCTAGATTTCTAACACAGAACGTCAAAAAAGTTATGTAAATCGCAAAATTAAACAAGAAGAATTAATTGTAAAAATCAATGTATATGAACACAATTGATTCTAGTTAATTTAACATGGTTGATTCTATTGGATTTTACTTGTCTCAATCATGTGGAACCACTGTCCATGATTGAATTGAGTAAGTTGGACATAACTATTTTACATAGATTCTTCCTTAGTCAGTTGTTTTGTCACAACTCAAGGATTTTGCATAGAGTAAAAATAAACCTTTAATGTTAATAAAACTAAGTTGGTTGTGGAAACACTGTCCATAATTGACTTGAGTTAGTTTAAAGTGTCATTTTTTGGAGTGTATGGTAAAAAAGGTTTTAATTTTTTAACACTCAAAAGCTATTCTTTGAATTAATGTAATTAAATCATGGAAAGGATTTCCGCGTGATTAAATGGCTTTCTTTCAGCATTAAGCACTTTTGTTAGGCTAACTTAAATTGCATAGATTGGATCAACTTAAGTAAATGAGGTGGTCCAAAACATTGCAAATTAGTTGGGCTGACACTATTAAATTAAGCTGTGCCCAACCATAGTAAATAAGTTGAATCAACCTTAATAAATTAAGTTGACCCAACGTAACATTAAATTGAATAACAGAATTGCATAATGCTGAAATAAAGCAACTTAATCATGTGGAAAATCCTTTCCATGATTATTTATGTTCGTTCAAAGAGTTATTTTTTTGAGTGTATTATTTAACAGTATTACAGCAAGAACTATCTTTTCTGAGACGACCATTTTGCCTCACATTTGTGTAAAGCTCACTCTAAGCAAAATGATGACAACTAATTTGTAAATTCAACAAAAGACAAAATAATAATAAAAAAAAATGAAATAAGAAATAATGGTGCACTGGGGTCTAGAGGCTCATATTTATATATTTTTGTTTTTGTTTTGTTTTATTGCCCTTGTACTCTATAAAAAAATACTAATAAATACCTTGTTTAAACTTCAGTATATTGCATAATTAGCATGTCTAGAGTGGTGTATTATTTCAGCAGTTGAACGCGTTAAGCCCATTTAATATTAGTAAATCTTTACAAATACTCAACATTCCTCTCTTTAGTCTTTGTAACTTTGAATTGCTATAATACCTTCTACTTATCCTCAACATTTCTTTTCGAAGTTACAACCAACAAGAACAGTAAATCACAGATTTGTCAATGTCCTGCTGATAAAGGCAAAATAATATTTGCAAGAGTAAATTTAGAATTTTCACTTCTGTTATGCTCTAAATGCTTATATATTAGTCAGATATACATAATTATAAGCTAAAGAAGGCCATCTGAGTGTCTGGGCTTGTATTAACCCTAGAAAAATGTTTTCAATCTGTACGGAAGGTGCTGGATTGAAAAATTTCACGACAGTTTAATCCCCCTCGGTCTGAGGTCGGCAGGTCAACCTGTAATAGTGTTTGTTTACCACACTTTAGCTCTTTATTGTATTACTGCTGGATTAATATGAAATGAGTGTTTAGAACTGCTCACATGACTCGACATAATGATGGGTTTAGGGACAAAATTGGAGATTTTGAGCACAGTGAACACTATTCAAGCATGAAATTGTGGTCTGCACTGGAGCACGCTTAAGGGGAACAATGAAAAATGTTCAAAAAACATTAAAGGGTTTGTTCACCCAAAAATGAAAATTCTGTCATTTATTACTCACCCTCATGTCATTCCACACCCGTAAGACCTTCGTTCATCTTCGGAACATAAATTAAGATATTTTGTTTAAATCCGATGGAGTAATTAATGACATTATTTTTATTTTTGGGTGAACTAAAAGTCAGACATACAAGCTCAGACCTAAACATTCTCTGTCAGTTAGCTATGTGTGCACCCTCCTCTCATGTGACTGGCACCAGGTTTGATTAATAAGGTAAGGAATTACTAGATAGGTGAGTTTTTATGTAACTCACATCACACCAGGAGGCTCGGATTATGTTTTACTGAAGGTGTGGGCTCAGAGATTTTTGTCAGTTCTTCTAGCACTGCTTAAATCACAATAATTAATAAGCTGCACAAGTCTGCAAATAAATGAACACTGTAAAAACAGAACACTGTTGATTTTTTTTAATAAACTTAAAAATATGAGTTCTGTGAACAACGCTTTGCAGATTCATCCACAAAAAAAAAAAAAAAACATTCTGCCAGCTTATTAATTTGAGTTAAATCAATATAATTTAGGAACTGACCTCCCATATAGTAAAAAGCAAACACTAATTATGGATTAAAACAATTGTATGTATACTAAGGGAAAATGAAGAGAAAAATGGTTCAGTGAATTCTAAAAGAATGAAGGCTAAATGTGCCTAACGTATAATTGTATGTACAGACTAATAATAACAATTATATTATTACTATGAAAATGTGCATAATGCATAATTGTATAATCTTGTGTACAGCATTGGGCGCAGGAAAACTTTTACTGTGAAGTTTCATTAACAGGAGTGAGTGTGCCTGTGGACTCATCTCATTTGTGTAATACGCTGCTCAAACAGAACAGAACACAATTTTCACAAATGGACTGTTTTGTTTTATTGAATCGTTATATTCAAATAAACCATACATTTCAAAAATATATTTGTAGACAACATAATTTTCTCTCATGCTAAATCACACCCTTGATGGTGGAGTTCAACATCAACGTACATCAACTTTTTAATATGGGAGAAAGAATCATAAATATAAATACAACTAGTAGTGAAATACAAATACCACAAGAGTGTGTGACTGAAAAGCTGGGCGACTGAGTCACATACTCTGTTTGTTAGTTGCCAGAAATGAATGTATGATGTATAATCATTTTGTAATTTTATGCACAACTTATAATTTTGTGCCTGTGTTTGATTATCACACAGATCTTCATATTAAGGTTATTCATATTAAGGTATAGCAGCATGAAACTGCTTACAGTGATAGTAATTTAATTGCCTAAATTATTACATTATTAGCTAACTGCATTCTCTAAATTGTAATGTTGACATGCATTCTCTGTAAAGCTGCTTTGAAACGATATGTATTGTGAAACGCGCTATACAAATAAATTAGATTAAAGCTACTAAGTTAATCAGTCAAGAGCAGTACGGTTGTTTGATTAATGGCACGGACAGCAGCAGGTAGCCTACACATATTAGGCTGCTGTTGACCTAATGTAGGCTACATATCTTATATCTTGACACACACCTGATTCCCTCACTTTCACTTAAGGCATAACTGACTGAATTTACACATAAAAAGATACATGGCACTTTGCATTACTTTGTAACTAGTTTTTGTGCCTGTGTTTGATTGATGATCATATCTTCATGTTGTATTAAGGTTTATAGCAGGTGTTAACAGTGATCAAAAACTAAAAAAGGTCATTTGATTAGAGAGAATAACCATGCCACCCCACTTTTGTCAATCACTATCACACCCCCAACCTGACCCCGACCACACTCCACCACTCAGGGTTAAGACGCTCTTGGCCCCTGCTGCACCCACCCACCACTCCTGGCAGCGGGGGCCAAGTAATAGTACCGGCTTCACGTGTCTCCCTGGGGGTCATCAGTGCCGTTACACCCAATCCAAGCGTGCTCTAGCTCAGCGCCGATTCTATGCGTAGGCAAACTAAGCTGTTACCTAGGGAGCAAACAGCTGGGGGTGCCAGTGAGAGCCCCGCCGCCCCCAAGAATTGATTTTTTTTATACCTACATATTGTAGTTATATAAAATATTCACAGGCAGATTTGCTTTATGTATTTCCCCAGCGTCGAAATCAGGCACATATAAATGTCAGGAAACACGACTCCTGGCTGCATGTCAATATCCATGGATTAGGTTTATTTGACAAGTTGTGAAGAACACTTTCGAGTCCAACCTTTAGTATAATCATTTGTTTTACGTTTTCGTAGTTCCCCTATTAAATCCAGTCATGCAGCAGGTTCTTCTACCACTCAGTCCAGCTGAGGGAGCGCGTTCTGGCGGGAAAGTGACGTCGATGCATACCCTCTATTGACCTTATGCGCCAGAGAAACAAGCACACCGCCATCTTTAGAATATTGTCTTTGAACTTCCGTTTTTTGCGGTAGCCCTGTACATTTCTATGGCATCGCTTTTGAAGAATAATTAGCTGGTGAGTGGATTTATTAGTTGTAGAGTTAATGAAAGTTATCATGAGCATTGTAATGTTTAAAGCAGATGTCTTACAAATGTCAGTAGACCAGGAAGATTTTAAAATGAGCAGTTCATTCATAAATATTTAAGATTGCAGTGAAAATACAAACCGGAAGACAAAAGACAATGAGCGCAGTAACTGTTATTTACAAAAGTTGAGTAAACAAGAAATGGCTAGGGGAAATTAGTGCTAAGATTTTTTTGTTGCTGTACAGGCTTAATTTTTTTATTTTATTTTATTATATTTTTTACACTGAATAAAAGACAAGAGTAAAATATAATTTGAGTGTTTTAAATGCTTTAATTTTTAAAAAAAAATTAAAAGTTTTTTGTTTTAGAAAAGTATATAATTGATTTTTTGATTTGATGTTTATTGTATCAAAGTTTGCTATCAGAATATTTGTCAAAAATTTCTTTTGACTAAAGACTTGAGGTTTGGAAAAGACAAAAAAGGTTTGGAAATGATCCCTGACCAAATATTTAGTGACTTTACAATATTCACAATATTCTTAAGCAAGCAAGACAAGTTCATTACACTGGGTGGTATCTGTTGTTTTGATTATGAGAATAAAATTTAATTTAATAGGGCAATCATCATAAGAGGAAACTTCCTCAAGCAAACACACTCAATTAACCAAATCAAATTAAACCCTATAGCCCTCTCAGTGGAGTGTGCTTTCCACTTGTGATTATACTTATATTTCACAACATTCACATGCCACAGACAAAATAATATTTCAGGGGCATAATTTTAACTAATTAAATTCTCCAATCTT